>OX375762.1:10544274-10811156 GCA_947359385.1 Chesias legatella | reverse complement strand
AAAAATCTTTCTCATACCAAGCAGGTAGCTTTGACGACTGTGATATGTTTTTCCTAACAGCTTGTTATTCATTAGTTATTCAACGAAACATTTCAAATTCAATTTCAAGTCAGAAATAATGAAATAATGTAAATACGAGTAGCTATTGATTACATTTTTATAACTCTTAAGCAGTACATGCTCATACAAAATAATGTGTTAGATATATTTTCATGACAGACATAAATAAGCTTTCATTGGCAACTTCGTTGTTGAAGCAACCAACGTCGCCATAGAAAAGATAAGAAGAATGAAAATTACGGTGGACGGATTGATTTTAATACTCTGTCATTTCTTTTGTTTGGTGCCGGACGTCATCTCTTTGTACTTACATGCCATTGTGTAACCGTCATACCTACAGTAATATACCTTCTAGAAATAAACAACTTAAAATCTCAACATTTTTTATTTATTTATATAATTTCCTTTTGCAGCAACTTTATTGAAATGATTATCCTGAGTGTGCATCGGTACCTATTAGTAGGGCCGTAGCGAATAATAATAATAATAACAAGCATTTAATTCGGACATTTATGTTTTCCATATGTGAGACTAGCTGTTGCCCGCGACTTCGTCCGCGTGGAATTCGGTTTTATCACGCACCCCTATTTTATCCCTTGGAAAAGTAGCCTAAGTTGCTCCTTGTTACATCAGCTATCTGCCAGTGAAAGTCCCGTCAAAATCGGTCCAGCCATTTCAGAGATAAGCCGAAACAAACAAACAGACAGACAAAAATTGTAAAAAAATGTTGTTTTGGTATATGTACCGTGTATACATCCATATGCACTTAGTAAAAAGCGGATATTTTAATATTACAAACAGACACTCCAATTTTATTTAATTGTATAAATTAAAAATGAAATCTAATTAAATTTATCTTAAAAACCTTAAAAATATCTTTCTTGTTATTAGGTTTTTAGATTAACCTCAGTATTGACTGAGGGTAATCTAAACCGACGAAAGTTTGGACTTTAATTTACATAGTGATGACTCAGCGACATGAATGCGAATGAACGAGTCGTCACAAGTATAGATATTTTCCAAAAGGTTTTTCTATTACGATAAAATACGTTGACGAACGCCATAGCTTTCACTCGTATGAATCGTTTATTCGTTCAAAGACACTACATAGCCCGACGCAAGTCTAGCAGTTGACTTGGTTATATCGCCAAGCCGCTGTAATGTTTGTTACTTGAGTTTAATTCTGAGAACATGTAATAAAAAATAATTTACAATTAATTATAAAAATTTACAATAAAAAATTCATTCATTCATTCGTTCATTCATTCATGTCATCTCTGGCGCCTTATGAAACAAGCATCAATTGATTGACATCGCACACCTCACGACATTATACACTTTTATAATTTGGCAAGCCAATACCGTATAGTTGGACTAACGGCACTCGTGGAAAACGTACATTTCAAATTTGCGGTATGCCGTTGTTGCATACAGAGACCGCAAATCATGCAAATGTCGGGTCTATATGAGCAATTCGTAAATAGCTTGATTCACATGGATTTCTAATGATTTGTTTGAGTATTAGGTGCTTTCCTATTTATTTTAAACATATCAGTTGCATCAGTTTCTTCAAGATTCATGGAGAATGACTCTTTTCTTTTATAATACTTACTTTACTATTTTACTACTACTTTAATTATATAATAGGTTTCCATATTACAAGCTATGCTTAGTTTGGCGCTAGATGGCGCTGTGTGAAATGATCACCAATATTTATTAATTTGATAAGAAAACCGTTAAAATAACATAAACGAACGAGAGCTTACGCTAGCTCGTTACACTCGCATTATTTTGTACAAAATAAACAGTGGTTGCACAAGTTTACATTAATATTGACGTACTGTTAGATAGAGCTATTAGTAGTTTGCAGTATGCTCTGTACCGACAAGGCGAACCTTGCGAATACAACCGCAGACCCCTTAACGGTGGCCAAAGGCGCACAAAGGCGCCATTACGCCCGTGAACCGAGTTATTTTCCTGAAAATTTCGAGATAATAATGTCGCTGTTCTCATACGACAGCGTTTAAGACGTTAGGGTAACAATGTAAACGAGAGAATTACTGTGTGCTGGACGGAAATCCACTTTCAAGCTCGTAGACCATTTCATTGGGCAAGTATTTATGCAGAGTTTAATGTTTTGTTCAAGTAGATTCGATTCAGTTGTTTATTGGATAAATAATATGTCGATTATATTCTAGTCGAGTTACTGGTTCTCTGGAACTAGTGTGGTGAATGGATTTAAAGTGCGCCTCAAAGAGGTTCCTTTCGTGCACTGTCATCACATATGGTGATGACAGATATGGTCATAATTTATATAAAACCAATTAAATTAACATACATAAGAACAGCTTACTGATCTCACATCTCAGTTGGTAGTAGTAAACCTGCCTTCCACGCTGTAAATCGTGGGTTCGATTCCCACCCAGGATTAAACATTTGTGTTAACAACATAGATGTTTGTTCTGTTTTGTAATATTTATCATGTGTGTGTATACATAATAAAAGTACTTAAGGCTTCAAAACAATTGACGGTACTTATGTAATAACTATAAAGATTATTATAATTATTTATATCAGTTGTCTGGTTCCAGTGATACAAGCTACGCTTAGCTTACTTTAGCTAGAAGGCGCTGTGTGAAATGTCCAACAACATTTCTTATTATTATATAATCATATTGTTTGAACAGGCGTCAAACTTAGGATAAGTACGCGTGACCTTATGTTTTGAATATTATCGACGTTTCCAAGCCATTTCTTTATGAATTCCATGGAAATAAAGTTTTTGACTCTTGACATTGATTAGCTTAATGCGTATCATTAGACATACTAGCTCTCTATTGCTCCGTCTGAAAACCAGCGACGCCCAGCAGAAACTTTGGGGTTAGATGACAGTTTCCACAAAATTTCAATTTATTTATTATTTATTTTCTAGAGAAATGTCAACCACATTTTTTTAATGTGCCAATTTCTACTCGTGTAGCTCTCGAAACCTGTCGTTGAATATTGTACAAGTAGTACATAAGACGTATAAATTGAATATTGTATACATATATATATCATGGACCAAGTGGTTAATCGGATCGCATTATACATAATGTCCGGGCAATATGAATAATTGAGAGGATGGGCAAAATAGATTGCCCTATTTTGCAGCATTGGGTTAAAACTTATAATTTAGATATGGATAATTTAATATGGACTAAGTTGTCTGCATTCGACTGTATTTTTATATATTATTTTAGATTTATATTTATTTATTATTTATATTTATTAAGAAAACCAACAGCATACGTAATAATTATGAAATAACATTATCCTAGTATAAATATCTAGCCAATTACATGTTTTCCGAAATAAGGTATAATCTATACAAATAAATAAAATTGGAGTGTATGTAATATTAAAATAACCGCTTTTTACTAAGTGACATCCATATGCACTTAGTAAAAAGCGGTATACCAAAACAACATTTTTTACCATTTTTGTCTGTCTGTCTGTTTGTTCCGGCTAATCTTTGAAATGGCTGGACCGATTTTGACGGGACTTTTACTGGCCGATAGCTGATGTAACAAGGAGTAACATAAGCTACTTTTCCGAGGTGTAAAAGGGGGTGCGTGATAAAACCGAATTCCACGCGGACGAAGTCGCGGGCAACACAGCTAGTACTGTAATATAAATGAAAAAATCTTACACAACAAGTTCATGTTTTCAAAAGAAAGGACAGTTCACAAAATGGGTTACGGGTATTATTGTTAATAAAGGTTGTCTGGAAGATATTGCTCATTGCAATAAGACCGCCCATAGTCATCCACATTTAGTATACACGAAAATGATTTTTTGTAATAAGTTTTTCTAGTTGTATTGTGGTTTACAATAAAGAGTTATTGTATTGTATTGTTATTATTATTATTACTATAACGATAAGTCAAAGTGAAAGTATGTACTATGTGCAATTAATCACCTGGTCCATTTTTCACCAGGTATTCACGGGAGCAGCGACCTGTTTCTACGCGTTTATAGGGTTTGACATCATTGCTACCACAGGGGAGGAGGCTAACAATCCGAAGAGGTCAATCCCTCTCGCCATCGTGGCCAGTCTCGCTATCATCCTGGTGGCTTACGTCACCAGCTCTTTCATGCTGACTCTCATAGGTAAGTGTTTAATTTTCCATTTGTGTTGGATAACGATTGTTGATTGATGTTTGTGTGATATATATTTTAATTTGTACATTGAAATGATATAGAATTTTTTGTCACGATTTATACGGTAATGCAGTATGCCACGGTAGAGTGAAGCATAGTTTTTTTATGTTATTCGTGTGGCGGAACGAGTTGACGGCCCACCTGATATTAAGTGGTAACCGCCGCCCATAGACAACAGCAATACAAGTCCTCTACACCAAAGTACGAGATGACTCAAGTCGCATTACGTTGCGTCCATCACCCCGAGACGGGGATGTTACAACATGGTCATCAATCTGAATGAATGAGTATAAAGTTTAATGTTTTTTTTTATTTGAATTCTGATGGTTATTTTGTCGAAGCCAAACTCAAAAATTCAAAACTTTATTTCCATAGAATTCATAAAAAAATGGCTTGGAAACGTCAATAATATTCAAAACATAATGTCACGCTTATCGCTAATTTTGACGCCTGTTTAAACCCTATCCGACATGGGGAGAACTGGCAAGAAACCCCTAAAGGAGGGCTGTATTTTCGACAGTGCCTTACGACGAGGTAGACACGGACTCTGCGCTGGTGCAAATGTTCGCCCACGTCCACGCGCCCACGTGCAAGTACATAGTGGCCCTGGGCGCGCTGGCGGGACTCACCGTCTCCATGTTCGGATCAATGTTCCCGATGCCCAGGATCATTTACGCGATGGCCCTCGACGGTCTTGTTTTCAAGTAAGTTGTTATAATAATAATAACAATAACAATAAGAATAATAATAATGTTTATTTATTTGGAATAGTAACAATATATATTTTAAATAGTTAGAAACACGATGTTGAGTATATTACTGTGTCGCAAGCATCAACGCCCCACCTCCGAATAAAGTTATACAAGTTCCACAGGTAGAATATAAAACATTTCAGAAGAAAGACTTAGGTTTAGATGTACTCAAAATAAGTACATACGTACAATCAGAATCTAAAGATCTAAATCTAAAATCTAAATTAAAAGATTATTGTTTGATGTGTGTCTGTAGTTTTTGTAGGTCATTGGCAGGATCTCTCCTGAATAAGTATTTTTATGCGAATATGTTACGGAACGAGTATGATGACAAACCCGATAAGTGGTAACCTCTAAAAGCAAAACTTCCCCTACTTAGGTATGGGACTTCATTATACCTCACCATTGTTCAACAAATTACTGCTTTGACGCCATTGTTAGAAATTTACATTGAGAGCGATATTAAAAAGTTCTCAATTATTTTATATGCAATGTGAGTTTGACTGCAGTTTAAAATAGTATTTCATTATGGCTCTTAGACACCAATAATAATAATAATATTGGTGGACAACTCACACAGCGCCATCTAGCCCCAAACTAAGCTTAGCTTGTACTATGGGAACCAGACAACTGATAGATACCTCTATACTTTTTTGTATAATACATATTAACACTCAGACACAGAACAAACATCTATATTCGTCACACAAACGTTTGTCCTGTGTGGGGATTGAACCCACGACCTACAGCGCAGAAGGCATAGTTCCTACCAACTTAGCTGCGAGGCCTGTGAGTACTAATTGCGAAATAGCTTAGTCTTGGCAGGCCAACGCAAATTAAATTTAACGGCAATGCGAGTAAATCGTTTCGGCCGCCAGTAATGAATTCGCGTTACTGGGTTCCGATTAGAAAGGTGTGGTTGCCGGTGAAATTACAGGCACTTGATTGCACTTCACCATCGTCTGTCGCAGTTACGGGTGCATACAATGCGACTTGGGTCATGTTGTACCTAAGTAGGAGAGGAACTAATCGTATTCGGAACTAATCGTATTCGGACCTAATTTTTTTAATATTGTAAACCATGACGAGAAGAAGAAGAAACAGACAATTTTTTTATTAGTTTGCGTTAAGTAAATTATATTAAGTATTTTTTTTTTGTATTCTTCTTTTTTAATAAATGATTATTCTATTCTATTCTATTCTATTGTTGCGATATGGGGCAGAGGTTTCCACTTAACAACTGGTGATTTGCGCGTTCCTTTATTTTTTATATAGAAAACATGCATTTTGGTAGTTGAACTAGTACATAGACCACTAACCAGGTAACAGATACTTGCGTGGCCTACTGAGAAATAATTTCGTTGAGTTGGTACTCGTAGTCACCTGTGTGTGACACTCGATCCTCTGTCTTAGCTAACATTTGTTCTCATGTTTGGGATGAGATGTTTGTATTGGGTATTCGGGAGTCCATACTACCATCAACACAAGGATATGTAACGCGGCGTTATTGTCGCTTATCATTTACCAACTGGTGCCTACAACTTCGAGAGTAGATAGGATTATTACTTCGAGTACCTCCACATAAATGTAGAAAATACATTTAAAGAATTGAAATCATCCCCTAATTAAAATGATTATTCAAAATAGCAATAACATTCTTCATTTCTTACCAAAATTATAATTATTTATATCCCTTACTTGAGAAATAGTTGATTGGCCTCACAAAATTTCATCCCCTGTTTTACCTCCTTCAAGTTTGATTTTCAAAACACAAAATTTGATTTGATTTTAACATTTGTCTTTTCCCAGTCTATATCTATGTCAAAATTCATCGAAATAGGTTTAGTGGTATATATATATATATATATAAGAGTAACAGACAGACAGAATTACTTTCGCATTTATGATATTACCTAGTTTGGATTTACCTTAGGTACATTCAATATTGAAACTTGGTGAAGTCAGGTTATATTAAAGAAATGGACGAAATCATGCTTTTTAGAATACAACAGCAGGTTACTTATATACTCACGTTCACGTCTTGTTCTCCAAGGGGTAGGCAGAGCATCAGTGATCCACTTTTCACCATCGTGGAAACGTAAACGCTGACAACTTTTTCAGTGCCTAAACCATTCCATAAAAACCAACATAACAGCCTGAACTAATCTGATATCAAGGATATACTAGCAAGTTGATGATGGGTATTGGCAGGGGTATTCTCATCCCGTCGATAAAATAATGATATATTGGCGACCATTTCAAACAGCGCCTACTAGCTCCAAATAAATAGATTACTTTTTTAAATACATGTTTTCGTATAAAAACAAATTAATACCCAGACACAGGAAAAAATGTCTATGTTCGTAACACAAATGTTAGCCCTTGGTGGTAATTGAACCCACGACCTACAGCGCAGAAGGCAGAGTTGCTACCAACTAACCTGTAAGGTTAGACGACTATGAATTTTTAGCAATGATCCAATTTTGGTGCAGGGTATTGGCGGTGATATCGGAGAAGACGGGAACGCCGACGCTGGCGACAGTCGGCGGAGGTTTCTGCGCTGCTATTGTATCTCTACTGGTGCAACTTGAAGTCTTGGTCGAGATGATGAGCATCGGTAAGCTACTTGTTTTAAGAATGTGCTTATATATATTTGGGGACCCACGTTGCTCGCGTCCGTAGGTGACAACCCTCTGAATCCCTACACGTGTCCCCCGGGTGGTGCGAAAGGAGCAACCCAAAGTAGCAGTAGAACTTGTGCCAAGTTCATTACATTTAGTAGCAGTACAACTTATGCCAAGTTCCTCCTTAGAAGTGCTGCCACCATACCCTTTTTTGCCGCAAGCAGTTTTGCATTCGCGTTACAGTGTTCCTGCTTGAAAGTTGTTGTTGCCAGTGAAATTACAGGCACATGAGTCATTCCACTTACACGTCTCAGAGTTAAGGGTGCATACGATGCGACTTGGACTTTTTTGTATCGAAGTAGGGGACCGAAGCCGTATTGCTTGTTATGACAAGAGGTTACTACAAAAACCATGTGGGCCATCTGCTCGTTCCGTAAACTTATCTCATAAAGAAAATCACAGAAGCACATTCAAAAGCATACGTTAAAAAAAATATGATAGGGCTTTTAATATCTAAAAAGCTATAAATATGGAAATCATTTGTCTATAAAAGATTTACAACGAACTAATATTTAGTTATAGGTACTTACTTATACGGAACTAAGTGATACATAGGTAGGTAGTGTCTTTGCAAGTTTCAACTTATGAATAGGTTTGTAAACCGTTTGAATAGTTGAAATTTCGTTGAATTAGGCATGGCATTCTCTGGTGGCCTTCGTTTAAATTTAGAATATAATATTATATAATATTTACCTTACAGACTTATAATCGTCTAATTTATTAAGCTATTGCATAGCTTCTATCGCGGGCCTTGAGCGTGGAGACCGAATCCAGAAATTCCGTAACGAAAAAAACCTAACACCCCCCACTCCGACCGGCACAGCGGTGATACTTTTTAGTTCCATCTATCGATAAATACCAGAACTTTTAATGACTTTTTGAAATATCACGCGCAATAGCTTTACCACGGCAGTCTCCGAGTGCCACACGTCACGCCACGCGTCCGTAGGTGACAACCCTCTGAATCCCTACACGTGTCCCCCGGGTGGTGCGAAAGGAGCAACCCAAAGTAGCAGTAGAACTTGTGCCAAGTTCATTACATTTAGTAGCAGTACAACTTATGCCAAGTTCCTCCTTAGAAGTGCTGCCACCATACCCTTTTTTGCCGCAAGCAGTTTTGCATTCGCGTTACAGTGTTCCTGCTTGAAAGTTGTTGTTGCCAGTGAAATTACAGGCACATGAGTCATTCCACTTACACGTCTCAGAGTTAAGGGTGCATACGATGCGACTTGGACTTTTTTGTATCGAAGTAGGGGACCGAAGCCGTATTGCTTGTTATGACAAGAGGTTACTACAAAAACCATGTGGGCCATCTGCTCGTTCCGTAAACTTATCTCATAAAGAAAATCACAGAAGCACATTCAAAAGCATACGTTAAAAAAAATATGATAGGGCTTTTAATATCTAAAAAGCTATAAATATGGAAATCATTTGTCTATAAAAGATTTACAACGAACTAATATTTAGTTATAGGTACTTACTTATACGGAACTAAGTGATACATAGGTAGGTAGTGTCTTTGCAAGTTTCAACTTATGAATAGGTTTGTAAACCGTTTGAATAGTTGAAATTTCGTTGAATTAGGCATGGCATTCTCTGGTGGCCTTCGTTTAAATTTAGAATATAATATTATATAATATTTACCTTACCGACTTATAATCGTCTAATTTATTAAGCTATTGCATAGCTTCTATCGCGGGCCTTGAGCGTGGAGACCGAATCCAGAAATTCCGTAACGAAAAAAACCTAACACCCCCCACTCCGACCGGCACAGCGGTGATACTTTTTAGTTCCATCTATCGATAAATACCAGAACTTTTAATGACTTTTTGAAATATCACGCGCAATAGCTTTACCACGGCAGTCTCCGAGTGCCACACGTCTTTTTTTAATTTTCAGTAAATTTTAGACTATTATTGAAACTCGTACCTTTCATTTAAAAAGGCATGCCGCATAGAGAAATGCGCGATTTTAATCACCTGAATACAATAATATTGTCATCACTAACATTAAAAACCAGATGGCAGCCAAAAAATTAAAGAATATGCGGTGACGTAATAAAATAAACCTAAAACAGCATTTAAATATTTTTGTGTAAATACAAACAGCTCGTTGATATTCAAGGCAAAATTTTCATAAATAATGAAAAGGGCCTTTGTGAGATAATTTTAAATTAAAAGGTTGAATTGCAAAGGATTCTGAGACACGCTCTAACTAATAACTCTTTTATTCAATTCTTTCACACAACTTCCAAATTTTGTTCAAAGTTTATTCACGTTTTCCATACTTATTTCGCACAGCAATAATGTGAAAGTGGAAACATAATAAGTATGTATTAATTATTTACATAGGCATTAAACAAAGTTTACTTAGACATTGTCATGCGACGATATAATTTATAATAATATTGATGGACCTTTCACACAGCGCCATCTAGCCACAAAGTAAGCTAAGCATAGCTTATGTCATGAGAACCAGACAACTGATATAAAACTTATATAGTTTTATTTTCTCAGAAATATATACATATAATACATATTAACACCCAAACACAGAACAAACATCAATGCTAGTCACATAAATGTTTGTCCTGGGTGGGAATCGAACCTACGACCTACAGCTCAGAAGGCAGAGTTACTAACCAACTGAGCTGCGAGGCCAGTCACTTGCAGCGTATTTATTGTAACCTAATAAAGATCGGTGTTTTTTTTTTAAATTAAATATTGTAGTCTTTACGTTTGTGTATTTTAAAGATCATAAAGAATAGTTTTAGTGTAGTATGTACGCGATTACCTACACTGGCATTGAGTTAAAAAAAATTAAGAATACCCGTGTTTTTTTATGTTGTTTTTTTAGATGGAATTAATTTGGGTTACCCGACCCATTCCGATCTCGACTGTAACATTAAAACTATAACGTTTTCCATTTTGCAATATATTCTTTAAATAACACTAACTGCCTGAATACCAAAATTAACGAGGAAATTGAGGGATCGTTAGTTGAGGGTGCCTTTGTTAAGTTCAGCTTTGTTCAAAGCATTAAATTTTCACAGAGGTTTTCCTCTTTACTAAATACTTCGCTAACAAACCTTCGCATCGCCTTTGCCTTTATATCAACGTATGCGTGGTGATACGTTAATTTATTAACCGTTAGTGAAACAAGGCATTTTGTCTCGGGGTGATGGACGCAACGCAATGCGACTCGAATCATCTCATACTCTGGTGGACAGGACTTGAGTCGTATTGTTGTCCATGGGCGGCAGTTACCATTTAACATCAGGTGGGACGTCAGCTCGTTCTATCACCTACATCACATAAAAAAAGGCCTAACAAAACCATCGGTTTGTATTATGCACGCAAGCAACAAGGAGGAGACAGGCTTCCTTTGATCTTTAATAAATCTGTATTACTCGGTGATCCAAGGATATGATAGTTCTGAACGAGGTGAAGTAGATTTACTTGCGGAGCTTCAGAATAAATAGAAACATAGTTTCACCGAGGTAGGATATCGCTATTTCTTACAGACGACAATATCTGGTTGGTTCGTGACGAGGCAAACATTTCAATTGTTAATCCCGTCTAATGTTGGTACAAGTGTAGGTGTACTAAGAATATAATACTCTGTTCAATTAAGCCAAAGTGTAATTTGACACATCTGTGCGAATGAAATGCGCTTTAGAACTCTTGACTCTTGGTATTTTACATTAATTGCGGGGGTAAATTTTGACTTATTCAAATATTACTTTACGTCTAATTCAATTAAATATATAATCAACTTTAAAGTTAAAAGTTTAATATACATATACCTACCTACTGTAGCAAGAACTTAATGTGTTCCGGTGGTAATGGGACGGGTGCCGTTGCAAATTACAGGCATATAAGACATTCCGTATCAAGTGCCAGACTGACTGTCACAAGAAAATGCCGGCGTGTTTATTGACAGTATGTTGACACAACTTACATTATATAGCAAAACATATCAAACTGTAACTTCACATTAGCGCTACATTTAACAAAACAATCCTAAAGAAAAATTTCAACAAGGATAATCATGCTAAAGTTGTGAAACCATTAAATCGGACCAAGATCATAAATGAAATGAATTAATTATATGTAATTTAGAAACGGGTATTTTAGGCAAGTATACTGTCTCTTTCAAACAATCTTTTATTGGCGTGGTTAAATAAACGCTAAGAATCTTAAATAACGTATCTCGACTTAATACTAATAATGTTAATTATTATTAACATTATTATTATTATTAACAGTTATGTATGACCACTGATAGAAAAATAAATATTATTAAAAACGTAATTTAACACACGTAGGAACGTTTTACTTAATATCTGAGAGCATGGTGGTCTAGTGATACTGACCCCGAGTTTCAATCCGGAGGTCGTCGGTTCAAATCCCGACGTGCACGTATGAGTTTTCCGATTGAAATATATATATGTGCGCAATTCCACGTTCTCAAAAACGTTGAAGGAAAACATCGTGAGGAAACCGACATGTCCTAGAACTAAAAATTCTAAGACATGTGTTCAGTGCACAGGAGCCTCTTTGAGGCGCGCTTAAAATTATTTCACCACACCGGTTCGAGAGAACCAGTTACTCGAATAGAAGACTTAATATATTTTTGTTAAGTTATGGTTAGGATAATTCCTCAAGTACCTATTATATGAGTATTTTACGCTCAGGTACACTACTTGCGTACACCCTGGTATCAACATGCGTTCTCATCTTGCGCTACCAACCTCAGTCCACGAACCTGATCGAGCTTCTGCCACAGAGCATTCGCACTCCCGAGCCTCAAGCTGTCGCTGGCACCGCCCGGGAAACTATGTTTGGGGTAAGTTATGCGTTAGTTTTATAAGTTACTGTTATTTCACTACTAAAATACTCTCTTTACAGTTTTATACCGTTATGTTTATCTGGGATTTAAAACTGTGATAGTATTATAACAGTCAGCCATTGTAAGACCAGAACTTACGTAAAGTTTGTCCGGGGAAGTACTGCCACCATGTCCATTTCTGCTGCCGGTTCCGGTTTGATAGGTGTGGTTGCTGGTGAAATTACAGACACATCAGACATACCACAGACGTCTCAGAGTTACGGGCGCATACGACTTGGGCCTTGTTGTGCCTAGTAGCCGAGGACCCAAGTCACATCGGTTGTTATGGACAGAGGTTACCACTTGGTGGGCCATCGGCTCGTTCCGTTACTGTACCACATAAAAAAAGCCCAAACTGTGATAACAATATTCGAAAAATACATATAATTTATATGCTTTTAAAGTATTAATACGATAACTGATATAATATACGCATATTTCAGGTTTAGGTTGAGAATAAACGTTCCAACTGCAATATTAAATAAATATTCCTAGCAGCGCAGCGTAGTTGGCATCAAACCAGAACGTGTAGCACAGCCTTTTACAAAATCGGTGACTTCTCGTAAACTGCAGAATCATAAATGATCTAATCATAAATGATTAGACAAAACTTATGCAAACAAAAATGTAGGTACATAAAATTATGCAAGATACTTCTTACTTGTAAGTAAGACAATTACTATATAATATAATTGAAAAAATGTGGCTTGATGGTAAACAATCAAATCATAAGTGTAGCGTTAATTAGATCTTTGCAAAATAATAAATATGTAAAAACAGCTTTTGTTTTATAAATAATTCTTTATACATTTATGAGGCTGACTGTGAAATAAAGGTATTCCGTTCAAACATCGTTTAAATTATAAATATATAGAAACACGTACTTCCAAGTAGTATTTATACTAAAATACTTTCAATAATTACGTGATTGATCTGTCCTTTGAAATTTGCCAAAGTTCTGTCCCCTTTTCAATTATGCTAAAGTACATTTTAAAAGTTAGCTTTGCAAAAGAGCGTCGCTCGCTTTCAATGTAAATTGAATCGTCAACGAAATAAAGAATTTCATGAAGCTTCACTCATTTAGAGTAACTCTGTTTTGGGCATAGATGAATTCACTCAGAGGTGAGACCGCTCTCGTATTATAAGAGTTTTTTTACGTGATACAGTTACGGAACGAGCCGACGGCCCACCTGGTGTTAAGTGGTAACCTCGGCCCATAACAAGCGATGCGACTTGGGTCATCCCCTACTAGGTACGGCAAGACCCAAGTCGCATCGTATCCGCCTGTAACTCTGAGACGTGTAAGTGGAATGTCTCATGTGCCTGTAAATCCACCGGCAACCACACCTTTCGAACCGGAACACAGTAACGCAAACGCGTTACTGCTTAGCGGCA
The DNA here is from genome assembly GCA_947359385.1 of Chesias legatella. Taxonomy (NCBI): domain Eukaryota; kingdom Metazoa; phylum Arthropoda; class Insecta; order Lepidoptera; family Geometridae; genus Chesias; species Chesias legatella. The sequence goes on along the minus strand of OX375762.1, from coordinate 10,797,172 downwards.
GAAATGGGCATGGTGGCAGTACTTCCCGGGAAGAACGTTGTGTGAGTTCTACTGCTCTTTAATACCTACCTGCCACAAACAGACCGGCACAACAGCAGTAATTCTCTCTGTATTACTACAGTGGATTTAAAATACTATTGGAAAGATGCAACTGACATTATAGACGGCTGATTGGCCATAACTGAAGCCGTATAGGTATGTTCTATTGATATTCAGCAGATGGTAATGAATTCATAATAGGCAGTGTGTAAACACGCGTCAAACCTAAGACATTGGAAGATCAATAATTGATCCAGTACTGAGCGGGCTGGATCGGAAACTGTTTGTTTGGTTGACTCTAGACCGTTAATTGAATCAGATTAACAGTAAATGACTGGATTTTGGCGCTGGAATACTTGTGAATGTAACGATCTTTTGAAATAAGTACGCGTGATATTTTGTGCCCACAGTAGAACAATATAAAGCGCAGACCAAACAAAAGTGGCGCGCAAATGGCGCAGGGCGGGCGGTATCCGTTCGCCGCCCACGACACTTCACTTAAGTGTGTTTTAAATGACGTCACTGCCATAATATTTTATATTGTACGAAATGAGAATATAGTGGTACAATCCACTTGAATGTAGTTTGGACTTAAATACTAATATAAAGACTTTTATTTCGACATCAGGTTCAAGCGCTGAATTGAATAAAAATGTGAAGCTTAGCTTTGGTTCTTAAAACTTAGCTTAAAACGTGTAGCCTTATTTATAGATTATTATGTAATTGATACAATGGTTATAACATCTGAATCCTTAAAAACATCCATCAAACTTAGGGCTTTCGCACTTACTTTAAGTAAATTAGTAATTTAAAGATTAGGTATTTTCTCTTTAGTGATTTGAAGGTACCATTAATTTTAGTTAATCTGACACCTTAACAATATATCTTTTGTATTAGACTTTATAACCAAACCATGTTAAAAAAACTAAGCTAGCATACCTATATACCGAGCCCGAGAGATCGATATCGAGCCCACGGCCTACAGTGCAGAAGGCAGGGTTACTACCAACTGAGCTACGAAGCCAGTTATTATCCGAATATCAAACTGTCTCAGTGAGCGTATTCAACACAATCTAAGCGAAGAACACTTACGTCCACTCAGACCCATCAGACGAATACTCGGAGACGTTCGCAATAACTTTACCCATTGAAGTCTTCTAGTGTGGCGCCCTTCAACCACTCAGTAACCGCGAGGAAACAATACCCCTTCACAAAAGAGCTCTTACGTCGAACGCCGTATCACATGTTATTTGAAACGTATTTTTCGCCTAATAAACCAGAGAATACCCTTATTATGAAACAAATGGTACACTCATAGCTGCCTCATAGCTCAATTGGTACTAACCCTGCCTTCTGCGGTCGTGGGTTCGATTCCCACCCATGACAAACATTTATGTGACTAGCATTGATGTTTGTTCTATGTCTGGGTGTATGTATTATATGTATGTATTAACAAAAGAACAGTATATAAGTATGTATATCAGTTGTCTGGTTCCCATGACACAAGCTATGCTTAGCTTACTTTGGGGCTAGATGGTGCTGTGTGAAATGTCTATGTCTATATAATAATGATTTCGCGCAGCAAAACGAAAAAACCCACTTCATCGCCCACATCGCATCCTTCCTTCGCACTTATCTCATACTTGGACGATATTTTTTCTACTGGACCGATTTAGATGAAATTTGTATAAATATTTCTTTAAAATAACAAAAGGATTTTCCTAATCGGTTTATAAATGAGAGACGGAGATATGAGGTAAAAAATTTAAGAAAAATACTTAACGAGTTGATCCTCCATTTTGTAAGCCGATTAACTAATAACGCAAAAAACTGATTAGCGCTAATAATCCCGAATCGAAAGAGAAAAAAAAGTGTTTGGTACATAATCCTTGAGCAAGAGTAATTTGCACTTGACTGGTTGAAGACGGATCTACTGTAGAAATTGGTAGCAATCCCGCTTTTATAGGATGAACTCAGGTCTTAAACGAAGTTACAAAACCAGACCTCATTGTTTTTGGGACTTGTTTGTATTTGCATGAACCACGTGCTGGGTGAAAGCCAGCGGTAGAAACTAGTAATATAAATATAAATAAGTATTGGTGGACATTTCACACAGCACCATCTAGCCCAAAGTAAGCTAAGCATAGCTTGTATCATGGGAACCAGACAATTGATATAATACTTATATACTTTTCTATTGTAAATACATATATATTAAAAAATTCAGTATTATTATGTATTACATAATAATACATATTAACACCCAGACACAGAACAAACATCAATGTTACAAATGTCACATAAATGTTTGTCCTGGGCGGGAATCGAACCCACGACCTACAGCGCAGAAGGCAGGGTTTATACCAAATGAGCTATGAGGCCAGTCAATAAACAAATATGTTTGTGAAAATATTAAAGATAACTCGGTTAAATAAGTAAGCAAGTGTATGTGGTGTAAGTGTACTTGGTTTTTTTTAATTGATATTTTTTTCCGAATGCCCAATAGTTCTACTAAGACCCATTTCAAGGTTATCCATTCATTAACGGACATCCTGTATATAGAATCTCTGTCCGTAGAATCAGCAGCTTCAGAGAAGCAGTTTCAAGCTTTATTAGAAAAGTTAAAACTTGAAAATTGGCAGTATTTGAATTCCCTTTTATATTACATACATATTATTCATTTATGATGCTTCAAAGTATAATTTGCGTTATTTGTTTCTACGACTGAGAAACGTTTTTGGTTAGAAATATAATTTATGCGTTAAGCGCGTAGATATAGTAATATTAATTATCAACATAAAATATAGCATCAGCGAATATGTAAGGTCTTCATTCGGTTTCCCTTACGTCAACAACACCTAATCAATTTAACCAAAATGTACCTTCGAAATTGTGTATTCAGCGGTAAATGTCAACCAATCAAGTTTCAATGATGTTAGATAAGTAGTGTGGGAATTGTATCGGAAACAAACGTAAGTATATACGTACATACAGTACATAATAGTAATAATAATAATATATTATACATATATATTACTGTATACATATATCGCATGTACATACAATACATGTATTCACAGCCACGATATCAATCCCTGCAAATATGTTTAGACCCTCGGTGAATAAGTCATCCCACGGGAACACTGCACTAATCCGGGATAAAAACTTCATTAAAACCTTCCTCGAACTTATATGAATACTTGAAAAAACATATTCGAATTGGTCCAGCCGTTCTCGAGTTTTGCGCTTAAATAAATGTAGCCATTTAATTTATTAATATATACAAGTTAGACTACTTCGCTCGCTTCGCAGATCGACCGTTCAATAATCGTATTATTTACACCTGACTGTACCCGTCAATTAATAGTTTATTTTGAAATACAGTAGCATTATGAAGTGTAAAAATAGAAATGTATTATTAAATATAACCGGAGGCAGACAATAATTATCTGCTCCTTTATTTTATACATACTAAACAGTCTTACAAGTGTAGAGATAGTATGAAGTATGAATTATTTACCACACGCAACATTTGCGTAATTTTAAAACAATGTTTACCAAATGGGATGTTTAGCCAGTCGAAACGTAGGAACTCCGCAATAAGTATGCAGTTTCTTGATTGTTTCCCCAAACTGACCACCCCGCTGTAATGTAGGAGACCGTGTTTGAAAATGCATAATTACTTTCCCCAAAATGACAGCTTGCGTCCAGAAATACTGCATTTTTATTTCTGCCATTTTAATACATTTCGCCTGTTTTGCAATATAGGTAAGCTATTCAATTCCTGGATTGGAACTGGCTCTCATTTGTGGCTAGGTACAGCCGGGGTACACTTTATAGAGCTTAGCATGATTGAATTCGATGTTGTTAGCTAGCATCCAGCAATCCGGGCATTCAGGCCACCGTGCGAAATTCATGAAATGCTTCATTAGCATATGGGTTCAAACAATGCGTAGTTTAGGCAGTGCTCAAATTCTGATTTGCATTTTATGGATTCAGATAATTCAGACAGACAGGGCATCAGTAAAATTATAATAAATTCGAATGTGAAATATGTTCTGGAAAATATATATTAAATTACAAGTTGATTCATATTGTGAACCCCCGACGAAAAATTGGATGTTGTAATTTTTTTGTGTGTATCTGTGTGTCTATCTGTGGCATCATGGGTCCTGGACGGATGAACCTATTTTGATTATGTTTTTTTCTATACTCTACAGTCTCAGTTTAAACGGATTAGTAGTGAGATGTGTATTTAGAACATAAATCTTCACTTTGCTGTAGTCGGGTAAATATTGTAATTATTTAATCTCATCTTAAAAACTCCTAAATATTCATCTTATTCGAATATTCCTATATTTAAGCTTCTTAATCCGTCTTTATTAATAAAATAATATAAATTAAAATTATTATAAGTTAGCTAGCTAGTAGCTAGTGTCCCATCATAATATATCAAAATCCTATGTGAAAGTATAAGTAATAAGTATATATTTACTATACCCATCTTCACATTTTTGGTAACTATGCTAAAATAAAATACTTCACTACTAAATATATTTCCTTTCTTCACTACAATATTTATATCGTATCTCTCGGACAAGAGGACGTCAAATTAACAGAATGTCAGAAAGCCATTGAAGGTTAAAACTGAAATCGTTTTAAAATTCACCCCACTAAGGAGGTTGCCTGCATGGACTCCCAAAACCCCCGACCCACTTACTGTGATCAGCCTGTCTTCCTATTGGTGGGGTTGGATCATCTTAAATATGTAATTTGGCTATCAGTACTAATTGATACTAGTTGGCAGGTAGCATTTTCAACCTACTTCCATTATGTTTATGTCATAATTTTCAAGCTTCAAATGTTCGTAACTGATATGTTTTTCCGTATACAGGCTTCACCGGCTAATCGAGTGATGATTCGACGGGTTACTCGCAGGTAATTTTTTTTTCAATAATTTGCCATTTTTGTAAAGCTTTCAAAAGATCAATGCTGAGGAGTTCGACAATTAGTTAAAAAGGAGAGAATTGTTTTAACATTAATGTGTTACAATAATAAAAGATAAGGATTCAAATACGTTTTTTCATCTTGGAAAAACTTAAAAACTGTTGAACATCTAGATTAAGTTATTTTTTATAAAATATCATCTACAGCTCACCAGACTCCGATGATACCCTCCCCGGGGAAGACGATGACGATGGTCGTGATGATACCTTCCTGGTGAATTCGAACACAGAGAACAAGTTCTATGGTAAGTTAATATTTTTATAATTAACAATCAATAATTATTATACAGATAATATCAGAAATAAATTGGCGTGTCAATAGAGACTTCGGACCTTCGTCTTACCTTAATTGGCTCAGATGTAGTCGACAAGGGGGAAGTGTCAAAGGTTATAACACCAGCAGTAGCTTTTTATAAAACCGCAGCTCAAGTCGACACCCTTTAGTCTTTCTCACCAACGTTTGCCCTTACCCTGCCTGTCTGGCACTCACGGGGGTCCGTTTAGAAGGCGGCATCTCACCACCAGCCTTAAACATCGGTTATGCCCAATAATCAGACTATTTAGTATTTTAACGCAAAAATAAATGTTTTGTCGAAATTTAGCTTTTTAATCTAATATTTAGGTATCAAATTAATTGAACTAAGCTAGTAAGGATTTCATTTTGCCTTCAAACAGTTTTTTTACTAGATTCAATATGAGCTGGATAAGGCAGCTGCGCCTTGAGCCTAACTAAACGCAGAATCGAATCTCATGCTCCATCATTACTACAACATCATTAGCCTCAAAATGGTAGGAATAATAAAATCTGAGTTTAATTCATTTTCTAAATTGTTCAATTTTCATTCAAATTTATTTATTTATTGATATTATTATTTTCTAAGACAATAGAAACATACAAACAATTATTATTATACAATTCAATTCAAATAGTATTAATATGCTAGAAATACAATCTGAAATACTAACTGTTCATAATTTCACAATTATTTAGAAATGTTATTAAAGGATCAGCAGTTTAAATGGTAATAACTGCAGTTGACACGTTGATAATGCTGAGACCTTGTAGATAGGTTAATGGAAACTCCAAGCAATTTAATTTGCTGCTCTAATAGATTCAGCTCTCAGAAGATTCGAAAGTTGTTACGGGAATAGGTCCAGTTATCCAATATCGGAAATTTGTCATTACGGAGTGTCGCCCCTCTTAGCTTGCAGCGCCATTTATTTATGTTGTGACAGTAATCAGTTTTTTCAGCTGATATAAACTTATGTATGTATAATATTATTTTGAGAGTTGAATACATAGAAAGTATATACCTAAATATTAGTATGCATTTCACGCACCACCATCTTACCACACAGACTTAATCCACAGACTTAAACAAAAAATCAAAATCAAATAAAATTAAACAAAAATCATATGTTATCCATCTTAAGAAAAGAGACACTTTAATTTTTCATCCTCTTAACCGTATTGATTTATCTCAAAACCCATCAGCCATATCTGCATTACCTATACGATTCAATTGAAGACGATTGGATAATCTATGTTGAAGTTTTCGTCAAGCATAAATACATACATATATACCAATAATTTTTCCAAGACGATTTATAGAACTTGATTAGCTCTTTCAATAATCTTTGTGAACACAGGTGCAGTCCCTGGGGGCTCTTGCAATCCCACGCGTATTGGCCGTCTCACTGAGTCACTGCTGCGCCGGCTACATACCATGACCTATTTGTGTCCTGGCCTTTTCCCGTGGGTTGATTGCGGACCCCCTACAGATGATAGCGGTAAGTTTTGCTGCGAACAAAACAGCCCCGTTTTTTTTCTGCAAAAGAGTATCTCTTGTGCACAATACGTGAAAATTTCAATTTGTTTATTCATCGTCTTGCGCCTCTACTAAAACGACTAGAAGTGTCTTTTTAGCCACCTGTGGGCCCTGCCTGAAAACCAGCGTTGCACTCTTTTTCAGTGTGTGCAGCTCTATGCTGAGACAGGGATCCTTTTTTGCCCATTCAACACATTCGTTTCACTGTGTCAGTTGTGTCAAACTATATTCTGTTTTTAGTATTTCATATGTGTTTTAGAATATATATTTTTATTGTTGCTTTTGGGTAAAATACTCTTTGTTTCTTCTTATTTCTTTGTTTTGATAAAAAATACAACTTATCAAATGACTATAGATTTTCAGAATTAGGTTACGCTACTCATTGTATTTGTAATCAATCTTATCTCAACGTGGCAATTCAAAGTGGGCCAGGATATTCCCTCATTCAAACCAAATAATCAGATATCTCTGTATATCAAGCGTATAACCGTCGTAAATAGATTATAACTCAATTCTCTGAGCTCTTGATGGATTCTATGAATATTGTTTTGGCTAAATGCTCCACATACGAGCATCATTGACTAATCATCCTGCTGGAAAACCGATAAGGTAATATGTCTGAAATCCTATTTGTTCGTTAGAATCCCATTATCATTTGAGCTTTGTGTGATTGCACATGTCACTAATAATTCAATCATAGTGAGCAATATATTAGTCAATTGAATCAACATGGAGACAATATTACAAATTGGATTATGGTTTTTGTTCTATTCCTGCAAGTGATGAACCCTTTCAGATAATTCTGTCAGTAGATAAATAATGTTAAAATATCTGTAATAACTAAAGATTTTGGTTTGGTGATATAAACTGGAATATAAACACATAAATCCTACTGTTTATTTTCAAATATTCTTTCATGTCTCTATTGGTTATTGGAGAAGAGATGCATTGTCATATTCCCAATGTCCTGTAAACTAGTAACTCACGCTAAAACGAGTATCAGGTAATTACGACCTTCTCGTGATTATTATGAATAACTCGAAGATAAACTGACTAATTCGACAAAGGAAAAGCCCACTCCCTCTATAGCAAAATATAAGAATTAGAATTATTGAACCGTTTCAAGGTAGATATCATTTCTGACTTTACCACCCTTACGTCCTTATGAAAGGGTTGAAAGTGAAGCTCTCCCATGTCATGCCGTGAAATTGACAACCCTTTATCTCTGCTTTGAGACTGATGTCTTGCCGTTGGCCGAAGATGATTGGACTCGCATCGCCAAGGCTTATGAAGTGCTCCACAGTAAATCTATTTATCTATATATATTTAGTAATATTTTTTTAGGTATATACGTCATCAAATCTGTCGGAGCGATGTACGCGTTCATAATAACTTTGGACATGCTCGCCGCGTACGGAAGCCCCGCCTCGTCTACGGCAACCCTCGTCATTATGATCTTATTGGTGATCGCAATCATCACCATCTTGACACTCATCTCGAGGAAGCCACAGAATCGGTAAGTTACCACATTGGTTTTTTACTTCTAGGCTTGGTTTGACTACGTCATGTCACCTGATGTTGCACTACTATGTAGTGAAGAATAAACAATAAATCTGTAGGTGTGAGCTGTCGGTTTAAGAGGTAACTCGCACGTGGCTGGGTTTATTTTTTCACTGAAAGATCAATGGCTTTTGATAACCTAGACCGAATGGGCGTATGTGATATACTAAAATATATATGGGGGGCATTGCACACAGCGCCATCTAAACCCAAACTAAGCATAGCTTGTACTGTGGGAACCAGATGACTGAGGAATATATATATACATATTAACACCCAGACACAGAAATAACATCAATACTTGTCAAATAAAATGTTTCCTGAGTGGGGATCGAGCCCACGACTTACTTGCGTTGCAGGCAGAATTACTACCAACTGAGCTGTGAGGCCAGTCAGTTAAGTATGCTGGTCCTCACTATTTTTGTTCACCGTCTCAACGTGATGCGCTAAATTATTCAGACAAAATAATGCTTGCATGCACTAGATTGGAACTGGAAACATTCGCATTAGAATGCAGGGTTTTCAGTATACGGCTGTCACGCCAAGTTATCGTCTAGCTTAAATGTAAGTTGAACAATACAAAATTGTACTAAGTATCTAGGTCTAGTAATTGGTCTAGCATGTATTTTCCATAGTTAGACTAACTTTCTGTACTACAGTCTAATGTACTAGAATTTGTTCAAAACGGTACCATTAAATTATCCCCTCATATACTTTGATAATTGGACTGCGACGAATAAGTGCCTACTGTTAACTTTGAGCTTTCTCCTATCATTTCCAATTTTCCATTATCAAAGTTGCTTAGAAGCATGCATATATAAGTTCGTACAGACGTTCTGTTTTTGATTGAGTAATAAACGTCCATCCATCTAAACATTCACATGTATAATAGTAGTAAGGTTGCTAAAACATTTTTAGAATAGGCAAAAGCTTAAGCTAAGACTTAGGACATGCTTGAATGACTGGAACAGACTCTCGATTCTCGACAATCACGCCCAGTTGTGCCTGCATTTAACGATTTGTTGTTGTTTTGTTTGATTATTTGCTTTTATATTGTCTCATATAGTTTTGGACTAATTGGACTAATTTCTTATAGTCTGCACTTTATATATACCAAATATCTAAATACATAGAGGTTATTTGTGTAGGTTTCAAGAAGAAAAGACAAAAAATAGCATTGGATATGAATGATATGGCTCACAAGCAAACACTTGTTCTGCAAAGTTAATTATATCCTATCCAGCTGTCCCGAAGACGTTGTCTTGTTTAAATACCCTCGGGGAAACAGCGCTTACTTAGCTAGTTATTAGATAGAATTGCAAAAAAGATTTAATATTACCATTCAATATGATATCTTGACACTCTCTTCTAGTATTCTTTTGATATCTTCGCTTCTGATTCGATAGGGATCGAAAAGTGTTTTTATTTGAAATGTATCTCTTGTTAACAGAGTGGGACTGATGTATGCGACTCCTTTCCTACCTCTCGTGCCAACTGTCGCCATCATAGTCAACATCTATCTCATCCTGAACCTTTCTATTCTGACTCTGCTCCGTTTCACAGTATGGATGACTCTGGGTAAGTGAATTTAAACTCTGAGCATTACAAAATAATAAAAGCTTAGTTCAGATGGTATTGTAGCGGTCCACTAATCTCCATCGACTACGTATGCAGAGAATAGACTTAAATAAAAAATAAATAATAAAATAAAAAGCCTTCTTAAATATCTGCGTGTGCATAGACGCACAATCAGCTATAGTATCTTACAAAAATAATATTAATATAATTTTTAATGAGCCTAAACCTTGCATAATATGAATGAATCTGGTTTCAGTTTGTGTTATTTTATGAACTAATAACTAATATGTATCTCATAAAATATATAGTAGATAGTAGTAGATTTTCAGTTCGATGACATCGAAACACTAATAAGACTTTAATTCTTATATTAAAGGTTTAATGAAGATAAAAACGAAATAAAAGCTTTTCATTTATTGCAATAAACTACACAGAAACAGTTTAAAAAGCAGAATCAATAAATTATTCATCAAATATATCAAATACTAAACTAAAATTGGCTACAAAATTATGAGGTAGCGCCTTAGCACCTTAGGTGTTCCCACCCACCCATATATAACTTAATAATGCGATGTTATCGGCGGTGAATGAGTTATCCCACGGGAACTCTGCGCTTACCCGGGATAAAAGCAGTCTATGCAATGTTCCAATATTCCATCTCTGTGCCAAATTTCATTCAAATCCGTTCAGCCATTTTGGCGTGAATGAGTAACTTCCATCCATTCAAAATATTAGTAAGATAAAAGCTAAAGGCAGCTCCATTCAACTTCAAATGGCTTTTTTTACTTAAGCTTTAAACGGCTTCGTATTTTAGGGTTGATAATGTACTTCAAGTACGGTATCAAGAATTCTACTCTGGAGACGAACCCGCCCGCCCCTCGCACGGCTACCCCCCCTCCGCTGAACCCGCTGGACCGCACCACCATCCCGGCCGCCTCGCCGCGCCAGAACCGCTCCACCGGCGACCGGAACATCTTCGAAGGCGACAGAAACGATGGCCTCTTCGGCAACGACAACGCGAACATTTACGGCAACCCGACCAACACCAACGTCTTTGGGAATGAGTAATAATAATATAATATTGGTGGACATTTCACACAGCGCCATCTAGCCCCAAAGTAAGCTAAGCTTAGCTTGTATCATGGGAACCAGACACCTGATATAATACTAAATATATACCTGATATATTTACTTATATACTATTTCTAAATACATACATAGAATACATATTAACACCCAGACACAGAACAAACATTCGTCACAAAAATGTTTGTCCTGGGTGGGAATCGAACCCACGACCAACAGCTCAGAATGCAGACTTACTAACCAACTGAGCTGCGAGGCCAGTCAAGTTAAGTATGAAAGCTGATTTGATGTGGCCCGCCTAAACGTTGGTAATGAAACTGATGATCATCGTAGGTACACCCAGGACCCGTTGTTAGCGTGGCACGTGGCCGAGCTGGAGCCTTCATCATCGACCAGCCGCAACGTTCCCTCGGCCGCTTCCGGCACTTATAAGCAGGTGGAGTCTCGGTAAAATAATATATACCTTATTCATGAGAATATACACCGATGCAGTATACATACATACAGTCAGTACAGTACACCTTACGCTAATAGGTACATCGTATACTATTTGATTTGTTACGAATTCTACCTTTTTGATACAAATTTGAAATATTTGTCAATTTACGGCTTGCACACATACAAATCTTCTTCTTTTCATGAATTTTTAATGTTTTCGTTATTAAATAAATAGTTAAAGATTATAAAATTAAAATAGCAAAAGATACATATAATTCATGAAGATGAAAAAGTAACATGGTTATAGGCGAAAACTAGTTAAATGAAACGTTTCAAATTACGTTAAAAATAGAAAGCCTGTGAAACCTGTACAGAACAGACCAAAAGTGGTACAGAAACGATAGGTACATTTTAATGTAATTAGAGAGAACACACATAAATTAACAATTACACTTCGTTGCTATGCTAGGTGAACGCTCTCCTAATTTACAACATTTCGGTACAGTCTCGTCATTGGGGCAACGGAACCGCAGATATTTATCCATTAGTAGGTACCTGGAATTGTTTAATTGTTAGCTGAGACTGGTGAAAAGGTTTATACAACTTGCCTCCTTGTTTTACCGTCTAAAGTGTATAATAAAAGGTTGTTCATATAATTGTCTGCTTCAATAACACTGAGCGGTATGTCCAATGTGAAAATGGTTTAAAACCATCAGATCCTAAATAAATTTTGACGAGTGGCCCCGAGAGTGACGAGACTGACTCACTTAGACCATTCCATAATATAAGAACCTTTTAAAAATCACAATGACATTTCAGCTACAACGCTAGGACCAACAGCACTTCATCTCACGCATCGAGCCGACCCCCTTGGGCCTTCCCCGACGCACCCTATGACTCCTGGGAAGACTAAATAACCGATATGGACCAACATTCCCATTTATTTTCTTACGACTGTAGGAATGGAATTGTTTCCATTCAGGCCAGAATGTTTTGCATTTAAGCCGAAGCGATGCGGCGCATACCGCACACGTCTATATTATTCGACGCTACGAAATAAATCTATTCCGACTCAGCGAAAAGTTCTGTGTATTTTAACCGTCGCATATTTTTCAGATAGCTTCATAGTGTTTATTTTTTTGTAAAGTTAAACTGTACTTAAATAATTCCATGCGTATGGTTTAGACGATTATAAATCTTGAATGGCTTTTACTTTTACTACATTAATTGGAATTACATACACATTTATTCATATAAATAATATATTTTTATTTACTAATACGTATAGTCTGTGATTCTTCTTTAATTCAATAATACCTCGGATATCCTTTCCCCGTTTTAATATTTAACTGCGTGTTGAGAACATATCAGATTTTTTAATTACTATACAATGTGTAGTTATTTTAAATATTTCATATTTCCCTGTTGACCTTACTGACTTTGGATATAAATTTAGCTAAAGATAATATATTTTCGACATTAAATTATATGGTAAATAATTATCACAATTTAAAAAAATATGCTCAGGTTTATTACTTTATTTTAAGATCATTGTTTGTCCCTGGGCATTAGATATTTTGAGCACAAATTGCGTGTATTATATTAGACATATTTTGAATATTGTTCTACATTTGGAATGCTTAATTTATACTTACTGTTGGAATTACTCAAATCTATATAATGTGTTGTTAATTTGTGTCATATTATATTTTATTACGGAAAATATACATGATTATGTTTAAGAATTACATAAATAAGTGTAATGTAATAACCAGTTGGCTGTTATCGAGGCTTTGGACTACTGAGGTTCGCAACAGTCACAAACTCTCAGCTAACGAAACAACAAATATCACTAGGTGGCGTCTTCCCTTGTTTTAAACCAGTTTGTTACGTAAATAATATAAATACTTGTAATATTTTATATTAAATGACCACTCTTAGTCAACGTAAATGAGTTAAGTTTTCGAATTCTCCTAGAATATTCTCACCAATGTGATATTTTAAGTAATACTATTCTAAAATGATAAATAAATATTATTTAGTGATGTAATACTGCAAAATAGTATGATGCATATTTCATTAATATTCGTTTAATTATATTCCTATACAAATCGACGTTTTATTATGTTTTGTGATTTTGGGTCCTACATAATTGTCATAGTAAGGTGTAGAATAGATTATTGTTGACCTGTTGTGCTGTATTCATGTGTAATGTAGGTTTTAGCATTTAGCACATTTAAACTTGTTAAAAATCTGATAGGTAGTCATGCACAAATAGAAGGTTTATTTTAACCAGAGTCTCTGTTCTGGTTGGATTTAATAAATGGATGAATTTCATAAATTAATTCTAGTTTTTATACATTTTAATCATTGTAAAATCATTGTATCATCCAAATTCGCTATTAGAGCGCAGGTTTATCACGTTTCTGTTAATGTGAAAGAACTGATCTTAAATTGCGTATTTAAGTAATTTATACATATCTGCGAGCCTTTTCGTTAAATATTGCAATCACGCGTTAGTGATCGAAATTTGAATTATGAATATCATAAGGAATCGTCGGGATAACGCACCAGTGTCTCGATGGTATAAAATATAATAATTCGATAGGCCTTATTCGTAAAAATATTAATATTGTTGATTGGTAAATTGATAGGAAATTGTTGGCTTTCTGACCACTGAAGTTCGTTCGGGAGCGTGATTTTAAATTGTGGTGCGGATATGGTCTCGTATTTAGTTAAAATAAATGTAAAACTGAACTTATTTCGTATGTAGAGTCATTTACCTTTTCATATTTATGTGAATAAGGTTCAGTGGGATATAATATTCATTGCACATACAAATTTAATTGTTTCGACTATAATAGTTGCTGCGTCGAAAGCTAAGGCTCACTAGACAAATGATAGATTTACTTGAACATAATTTAATGAAAATTATATCAAAGGTAATAGTCCAAAAATAAAGGTTCAGTTCTGATGATGTGAGACTTATGCTCGTTTAACAAAAGTCACGCGAGGTATTAATTGGATGTATTAAAAAAGTACTTTCTTCGGCATATTTTGAACCGTCCAGCGGCCACTAGACTAGAAAAATAATTAGCGCTAAAAATACACAATATTAGTATTAATCTCGTTGTTTATTTAGTGAGCCTTTGTTTTGTTCACTGTCGTGTTTAATTGACGTCATCAATTAACTAAATTGAAATACAGTGTATTTGAATATACACTTTTTTTTTACACAATTCAGATAAATCAATCGTTCTTTTCATAATATCACGTTTTATGATTCTGGTCTTTACATTCCTTATGGTACTGGACATCTATCTTTTTATACCCTTTCCTAAATTTGTAGTTATATTTTGTGATATCATGATTTAACCTTAGAAGCCCAATCACGCGTCAAACTAAGTATATGAATTTTTATTATATATGTGTATTTTAATTTGCCTAAGAACTGTAATAATGTGGCTTAGTAGAACTTATGACAAGTTCGTCCCGGGAAGTACTGCCACCATGTATGCCGCTACGCAGTAATGCATCTGCGTTACTGTGTCCTAGTGTGAGAGGTGTTGCCGGTGAAAGTGCACTGCTCTACGTCTCTACCACGACCCAAGTCATATTGCTTGTTACGGGCGGAGATTACCATTTAACACCCGGTGGATCTGCTCGTTCCGTAACTTGATCACGGAAAACTTATTTGATGCGCGTTTATTTCGTGAAAGTTACGTTGAAAAAATAAACATAAATTACTTAATTCTAACCTAAAGTAAACTACAGAAAACTTGATCTATCCGATTTCTATTGTAATAATTTACAAGAAATTATAAATGATAGTCATATCGGTAATTGAGAAATTGATCTACTTTTATCAGTACTAGAAGTAGGTACTACCTTTCAGTGTTTTGTCGTTCAAAATATTAAGCATTGTAATAGTTAAAGAAAGAGCCCAATCATACGTTAAATAAAAACATTAAAACGGTATAAACAGTACCTGATTGGCACTTACCTTATGTTAGTTTCCAACGACTACATATCAAGGTAGTCTAAACAAATTTACGAAAGAAAGCGAAAATGCATCGGAGTGTAAGTGAGAATGACTTACACTTACTTTGGCTTCTGAGATATCAAATGGTTGTTACAGCTAACAATTCAATTCTCGCTCTCTCGAATGTTTTTTCGGCTTTCGTATCTCGCTCATCGTGAATATTTTTCAGAATCGAAACACGCGATATATTATTGTGTAAATAACTTAAAAGGAAAAATACACGGTTTCACACGAATTATATAGACGTCGCTTTCGGATATACTTGACAAGTCGGTACCTGAATATTCACGAACACTGCTAGTCCATGCGACAAAATCCTACGCATCATTCGAGCGATATCATAACTGCTGTGTTGAGATTCCAGTTGTTTTATAAGCAACATTACAAACCAATTACAACACACTGAAGTTGATACAAATCGTATTCGGGTGAGTGGACATTTTAGTTCCTATTAACTGCAAGTGTGTTAGCGAAAGCCTCTGTTGTAGGCTAGATGCCGAATGGCTTTTGTTTTTTTAATATTTGTGAATTTTGGGGTAAGAATTATAACGAGCGAACTCAAAACCGTGATATTTAGATAGTAGTTAGTACAAACATTATGGGTTATAAATTTCATATTAAAAATTCAAAAATGTTATATCTAGTAGAATTGGGTATTAACAGCACAAAATTAGGATGCGATATTGCAAAAATTTTAAACCAACGCACTTAACTATGACAAAAACAACATTTTAAAGTAGGCTTTGTTTATTTGTTATATGATCTGTTAATTTGTATAAAACATAAGTTATTTATAAATATATTTCGACATTTACTTTTGACATTAGATTTAATCCAAATTGTTGTAATTAAGCGTATAACCGATAATCATAATGTTTATGTACGGAGTCGAATGAAGGCATGTCGATGGCAGCTTGGATATATCTGTTTATTAGGAAACTTTTAAATCTAATTTTGTTGGTTGTTCCGTTCCAAGGGAAATCCTTAGGGTACAATATTTTTATTGTACTCAAATTGTACCTTCAGATAAATTTAATTCTCCTGTTCGAGCGTTTTCGCAAAATAGTTTTTGATTAGAAATAACTGGTCGATGTTGGAATACAATGCAACCAAATACAGATCATTATCTCTTGCATATGGGTGAATCTGTTATCACTATGTATTTGTACACCTACAGTAAATTCAAGGTCTGATCAGATTGAATGGTCAGGATCACGTGTCGCTAACTCATTGAAGAATATCACATCAACATGCTTTCAATGGCTACCGGTTGTGTACCCTTACTTATAATAAAATTATTAATATTTATTGAATGTTCTCTCTGTATTACGAAACTGTAACCGACCGCCGACGTACAATCACAGTAATAAAAGTTACTTTTCTCGTCGTATGATTGAAATTAGCGTCTCTTTTACACCATATAAGACATGGCGTAGGAATGCTGATATGAGATATGTATCATATACATAGAAGCAGAACAGAACAGAAATTGTATAAAGAGCCTCACAGCATAAACTGTTTCTCTTAACTGCATCAGAACGTACGCAGCTTCCGTGCCTGCATTACAAAATCTGTTGCAAACTGCGATGCATGCATCTCGGCATACCTACGCTAAGTAATACATTTAGCCTAATCTTTTGCAACGACACGAGATAGAATCTTCAAAGTCGGAGCTGTCAACATAAGAAAACTTTAGAGCGTTGAAAGAGGCTCTATTCTGATTTAAATACTCTAAAAATTTCTTCTTTCGAGAAAACGAATGATGGCCTTTGAGTACGGGATGAAAAATTGCTCACATCTAGGATATGTTTGGATGAAACTTTAAACCCTTTTCGACTGTGATTGTGCTACCGCATGAAGAAAAGTAAATTAAACATTGACTTCAAACATGATGGCTTTTAATTACATTACCCTACTACATTTTACATTACACTAGCTCTCTTGAACCAATGTGGTGAAAGGAATAAGTGAGTCTCAAAGAGGCTTCTTTCGTGTCTTTGACATATTTCTCAGTTTTGGTTCTAGGACATTTTTCAAGTGATAAATTCTTTGATGCAAGACAGGATTTGAACCACTAACCTCCGGAATAAAACTCGGAGTCTGTACCATTGCGAATACATGATCCAAGGACCAACCTTAATATAATACACAAGAAATAAAACACAAAAGCAAGAACACAAGAGATGTTTTTAAATTCTTAGACTTATTCTTCTCATTATAATCATTTCAATCGATTTAGGTCAATAGCAACGATTTACTTGACTACTTAAAGTATTTTTTTGTATATGTAGGAGTTAGGTAAACTCCGTAATCGCTCAACCCACTTCCAAATATATTTTACTAATATTTAGGATGGTTATAGGTGATACAATGAAAAACTACGATTTTAGGCAATATGAGAATGTTTGAAGGTGCGATTGGAGATATTTAAATCAATTTAGAAAACTACTTGTACAATTTGTGAGCGGAGATGCGTCTCGCGTTCTCTCGGTTGCGATAAAGTCTGAGAACTAGGTACCCGATAGTACATACCTGCCTAGTTGTTATCAACTCACAATAAACATCACCTGGAGAGAAAACATTGAAAACTCAACAGCACTCTAGGGTCTTCACCGGAAAAGTGAAATAACACGGAAAACGCGTAACAAAATGACATGAACAACTGAAAAGAAGGTCAGTCATTACTAGTGCAAAATTAAAAGTGTTAGGAGAATACTAGAAACATTTCTTAAAACAGTGAAACACTTACCGAAAATATCTAATAATTTCCACCAATCAACGCCATCTACCGGAGAGTGGAAACTAATCTCAAAGTTTAGGTTCAAGCTCGCCTACCAGATGAGGAAAGAACTAAAAAATACTCAAACCACAGGTACTAAACGAAGTAGAAACCTCTCAGAGTCATCAGAGGTAGCTCAAATGTTTCACGTCAGGGTTTCAACCAGAGACCGCATTGAAACAAGTATTCGAAAGGCCAGCATTCAACTAGTCAGCATCCAGATCTCGGAGAGTATCTCAATAATACAACACAATGTAACTTGCAATAACATTCTACCTCTGTTCATGTAACCAATGAATAAAACACAAATTAACTGAACCAAATTTTATTTCGTGTGCGTTTTTCCTACAAAATTCATCATGCAATGATCAAGTACACTCGGAGGTCATTGGTGGCCTTATAAACAGTGATGATCAGCTGACCGTTGATTCGTGTGTTGTTCATACAAGTTGACACTAATTTGTTTATTAACATATTCATCCTACTATGGAACTCCAAGTACACTGATGGTGGATAATAAAATATTTTGTATATAAAGTTACGATGCCACCCATACATATACAAACCATAAACTGCTGCATATCTTGCATGTATTCATACGGATGGAGGCATCAATTCATATCTATGTCGATCCAAATATATCAATAATATAATGACACCGAATGTCATTTGTCAAAATGTCAAAATTACATTCCAAGCAAATATTTAATTTAATATAAAGCCGTTATATATAACGACTACATATATATGACCATTTTCAAAAACGCGACAAAAATTCCGTTACTTTAATCTTAACAGAACTAGAAAAATATAAATAGATAATGATAAAACATCTCAGTGAATCAGATTGGCTAAGAAACTAGCGGACGTTTAAATTGTATACGCCGATATAATAATCAAATAAATAAAGTAAAAAATAATAAATAAAGTCTGCCAAGTGCAAATCCACTTGCGCACTCAATTTTGATTTCATAAACGTTTCATAAAATATATCCGCGCATTGTCTACATGTATCAACATTACGCCATCAATTACAGTTCCTTCGTGTTCCCAAAAATGACTTATTTACACCCAACATAACCGACATTTCCTAAACTCGACCCAAGCAACGCGACTTCGATGGATGCGACAAATTATCGATAGTTGTAATATAATCGATTGATTGATCGGTGCGGTAACCTTACGAGTTATATATTAATTCATTTTATATTCGGCCCCTGCCACACCTCCCGTAAGTGTCCATGATATATAGAAGTTGTCGGTAAAATTGGTGCGCCATTATTTTATAAATACAGGTTTTGGTATACAAAGCCGATGCAAATCGCCTTTATATTTACAAAACCTTGCCAGACATTGTATACAGTTAAACATTCTTAATTTGTTAAGTGTCATCATGATGACTATAAAGTTAATCTACTCATAAATTAATAACACATTTTATAATAATACTTTCGGGAAGCGTGGACGTAGTTACGTTACAAATACCACTATAAGATTATTATATAATAAAACATGTTATCGTCGTTATAGTCTTTTCAATGAGAACTTATAGAGTTATTTTATTATTAAAAAATATTCCGACGATGAAAACAATGGTAACTATTGATAATTATATCGTATTATTACAATCTAAAATTGCCACCCAAGTGACTAAAAACCCTTAAAAACTTTGATCTATTAAAGTGGTTAAGTGAGAGTATAGATTTTAGCACAGTTTTATATATAATAACTGAAAGAAGTACATTATAATGTATTATTATATCATTTACATATTAAACAATTTATTTTAGAGTCCACGCCCCGATTAAACAAACAAACATTTACTATAACAAACATCACACACGCCATAATTATCATATCACCCAACTACGTTCTCAAAAGAAACCTACTCAAATACTTAAATAATCCCAACGCAAATCGGCTTTCATATACGAGCAACGAGCGATGCGCACGTACGGGCAAATTAATTAACCGTGCACTATATTAAGTAGGGTATATAGTATATTTAGTATTATTAAGTAGCGCTTTATAATAAAACAAGATTCAGCAAAAAATGGTTAAATCCGTCAATTTTTATTTGTAGAAATAAAAATGTAACAGGCCTAGTTAGTTGGTGGCTCCTAGCCGTGGGCGCGAACCGAAAACAATCGCCTCACAATTGTACAAAGCAACAAGAAACAGTTTTTATGAATGTAAATGCGAAAGCTGAGTATGGACCTGCAAAATCACACAGGAATACTGGGGCTGAATGTAGGAAGTCATAAACAGATGAAAATGAAGCCATACGATCACTTTGTCTCACACAACTTTCACCTTTATTTACATCACCGGAAGCCGGTCCATGATGTAAGCGTCATTCATGCTACGCCGCTACGCCGCTACGCCACACGCCGCGTTTTAAGTGAACAGCTCCTCAGTAATATAAAGCGCTAAGTCTTTCTCTATCTACGGTGTAAGTTAAAAACGATATTCAGCTAGTTCCTACAACATTCGCGAGACTTCTTTTGAACGAATGGATTATCTGTTAGAACGAAGAAGCGTATAACTGAAGTGGAAGCAACAATCTGACAGAACTGACCTTGAACATACCTGACGCACACCTATCACATGTTGCTTCAATTTGTAGGCAACGTGGAAAGGAAAAACGAAACGACCTTGCGAGGCAGGTATGTTCAAGTTATTTTATTTTTAAAACTAAGGGTGGCTGGTGGGTGTTTTTTCGGAGGGTTCCGGCGGTTGTGAAGTTTCCGCATCTTCTGGAGCGGGCTCTTCGCTCTCTTCGATGGGCCCGTGCTCGTTGCGGAGAGACGCACCTCCGCACTCGCCCGTCGGCCGGAGCACGAGGTACATCAGGAGGTCGGACAGTGATATGATGCCGATCACTTTGTCTTGCTCGTCGACTACCACCAAACGATGCACCTGGAACGATTGGTTGGAACATTATTAAGATTAAGGGAGACATTCGCTACGTAGCTTTCATTCAGTTGGCTAGAAGGCCGTTGAAAACTAAGAGAAGCGTGTGTCAATCATCAAAGGCTTCGAAATATAATCCAAATGTACAATAAAAGTAATATAAAAAAATAACATATTTTGGGTTTATCGTCGCTGAAGTAAAATTACCCTGACGCGAGAGGTACACAGGACATAGGATAGACACACAGATACGAAACAATGAATCAAAAATAGACTTTATGATAATCCAATGACTTGCTCCGGCCGGGGAGAATTCCTGGTTTTGCAGGCCATATGGCCTATATATATATATATATATCCTTATCTTAGCTAACAGCTTTTATTTGATGGAATAACTGCACGTATGTCTATATATTCAATTGTAGATATTATAATTATGGTCTTATGAATGATATTTTTGTTATCTTTAATTATGAAGTGAGCATATTTATGGACTATATCCGTGTTCCAGAAGTGAAGCAGCGCTGCGCTGTTCATCAGTGTAGCATTATACTGAGACAGGGATATAAACTAGAACCAGAACCAAGCGATACAACAAAAATTAAGATTCAAATCTATGAAGCCCAACTGGCAAAGAGGATTGGAGTAGGTAGATGTATTGTACGTTACATTCTGACTACAATCACAACCAGTACTTCGCAAGAAGTTAAGGTATCAAAGTTGAGCATTCCTGCAATCTGAAGTGAACTCAGAATACTCAAATTAGGCGTTACCTCAGCGCGCACGATGCGTTCCATAACACTGAATAGTGTCTCATCGAGCGTGCACTTTTGGACGCCTTCGAACCACTCGTTGCGGTGCTCGTTAGCCTCTTTCAGAGACACATCCAAGTTGTTGTATGTCTTCTCAGCTGCCAGGTTCTGCAAAAGAAGAAAACAGTTTAAAAAACATAAGATTACCATATTATATTATACCCGTAGTGGTGATAAATCTCGGCAGCTCAAAAGTCAACTGCTGAAGTTTATAATATATAAAAATATTGATGGACATTTCAGCCAGCGCCATTTAGCACTAAAGTAAGCTAAGCATACCTTCTATCATGGAAACCAGACAACTGACATAATACTTAGTACCTGGATGGCCGAGCTTTGCTCGGTATATTTTTTTTTGATAAGTTGTGTTTTTTAGAAATTATATTTAAGTACGAATTACATACTGATAAAATGATGAAATATGAATAATATTTTTCGATCTTACCGACAGAATAAACGCCACCTTTTTGTTATTTTCTTTCAATAAAAAAAATAAGTTTAATTCAAGGTTTTTAGGTAGAGTTTACGTTCAAGAAGTTATGCTACTCGACAAGAGATGGCGTTGCAGTCGTTATTTTAAGTTGATTATTGAAAACACGAATTAAACAACATTTTCTGAAAATGAATCCTAGCTAGATCGATTTATCGCTCCCGAAATCCCCTGTATACTAAATTTTATGAAAAACGTTGGAGCCGTTTCCGAGATTCAGATTATATATACACAAGAATTGCTCGTTTAAATATAGTAAGATAAGATATACAGTTTTGTTGTGAATACATACATATTAACACCCAGACACAGAACAAACATCTATGTTCGTCACACAAATGTTTGTCTGCGGTGGTAATCGAACCTACGACAGCGCAGAAGGCAGGGCTACTACCAACTAAGCTATGAGGCCAGTCAACATATATATCCGTCTCTCTTTACACTTTTCCTGTATGTTAAAAGATCCCAATGTGAGTGAGCAGTGATGTGTGATAATAAAGTGTGTTTCACTTACGATGACGTCGAACTTGGCATAGATGTCTTTGAGACGTCCCTGCGAGTCGATGAGCGGTAGCGCCGATACGCGTCGCGTGACAAACTTGCGCAATGCCTCGAGTATGGTAGAGTCCTCTGTCGCCGTCTCGATGTCGTTGAGGGTGCCGATGCGCAGATCGCGCACCTTGTGCTGCAGGTATGCTGGCTTTGGCAGCTCGTTTATCTGAATAACAAACAAAATGTTATCGCTTTGCATTTCACTTCACTCTAATATTCTGGGAACTACACGTATTCACAATTTCCAAGCTATGACCATACGGTGTAGAAACATAAGTAACTTTTTACGGAAATATAAGATATATTCTTGAGTTTATGTAGGAAATTGTAGAAGTACCACGACAAAGGATCATTCACGAAAAGTTCTATAAATAAAGTATGTTTTTAAGTTAGTCCACACAATTTCATAGATAATATGGTGACGACCGATACAATAGATGTACAATGGTGTGGATGCAATAGAATTTGTACCTAAAAATTGCAAATTTATAAGAAAAACTAAAAAACAGTCACCACAAGTCGGAATTACGTATGAAATCTACGTCTAAGACTTGAAAATGAAAAGTTTCATGTTCTCAAGAAGCGATCCCTAAGGCAATCCCATGAGAGCACTTACGTATAGGAAGAGAAAACGTAGAATCCTCTTGTGCGTCAGTATATAAAGCACGTTTCCGGTCTCCGGGTCGATGACAGGCAGCCGATGGATGCGGTTGGTGATGAGGATCTTGATCGCGTCGTACAGCGACGAGTCGGGCCCGATGGACACCAGCGGCATCACCGAACCCTCCAGTACATCTGAAATGATGGAAAACAATTTATGTATTTCAGAATTTTAGTCTTTATTTTGTCACCATATGATGATCATGTTCTGCTAGCCAATTTTGGGTATGGCGACTAATTTGGTACCAAGTTTGTCGTTGTTGAGTTCTAAGTTGACTAATATAGCCAGTTTTGGCCTTGAATTTTTGTACACCGTTGGGAAAATTGTTAGACTCCACTCCCAGAGGGACAATCTTGCAGTTTTGCATATTTCTCATTGCGCATTTTTAGTTTCAATGAGTTGGCCGACATTTTTTCAGTTGCCGTTCTGGAGCTCAAAATATAACATGCGCTTAGCCATTTTTCATCATCGGGTACACGCAGTAGGCTTTCATATCAATACAGATGACGGCGCATTAAATAAGCTTCAGACATTCGCTCGCCTAAGCACCTCACCTTACAGGTATGACGACTGAAACTTGGAGTCAAGTTTGCGATACCACTATTATCAGATTGCAATGAAGAATTATTTAGATTAAATAATGTAACACGATCATAACAATCATGATGATAACAAAATTCCATTTAGCTAAGCACCCTAAAAACAAAATTATACTATAACGAACACAATACTAAAAAATATTATTATGTATTACCTATCTTCATTTATAACAATGGAGAATATGCAAATTATATATGCAATTACAAATTTGGGGGCCCACGTTAGTAGCGTCCGTAGGTAATTCCAGTTTGAAACCCTACACGTGTCCCCCGGGTGGTGCGAAAGGAGGAACCCAATGTAGAAGCAGAACTCGTGCTAATTTAGCCCGGAGAAGTAATTCCACCACACCTGGTAATCTGCCGCGAAGCAGTGATACACTCGTATTGCTGTGTTCCGGTGGAAGGGAGTGGGTCTCGCTGAAATTACAGGTGCATGAGACGTAACAGCCCCGTCTCGAGGTGGTGGACTCAACGCAATGCGACTTGAGTTATCTCTTTGGTGGAGAGGACTTGAGTAACATTGCTATTGTCTATGGGCGGCGGCGGTTGCCACTTCACAACCAGTGGACCGTCACCTCACGTCATTAATATCACATAAAAAAATGAAGCCGCATTTTCGAGACAAAGTACAATCATCATAGTCATCTTCGTTATGTTTCCTTCATTATAAAGGTGTCAAGCGTGTTACAGAGGAGTTGATTGAGCAACAGGCTGCTTGTTGCATCTACTACTTTTTACAGTTACTAGATAGCGATATAGCATGGCGATTTTCTAAGTAAATACAGCCAAAATAAAAACTACATTCTAGCAAGGTAATTGCGTTTATTTATCAATAAGAAACGTTCACCAAAGTTTCCAATTCCACACTTCAAACAAAATTAATTTAGCCGCGTAAAACGCTGACTATAGAAATAATAAACCGCACGGAATGTGACCACGACCTAGATAAATAGAACAAAGCAAAGCGGTTGCTTCAAATTGTTGTCTATGTTTTGAATCTTTGGACAAGATAGGACTTATCATTACAGGGTAAGTTTAACCAACAATGGCATTGTAAAGAGATAATTTTTAAACTCTTGCCAATTCAATAGAGATTAAGATCAGATCTAGAGCAAAGTAAGACACGAAACGAAAACAAAAGAGGACGGCCAAGGTCAATATAATAGCCATACACACATAGCATTTCATAACTGCACTTTAGCATTTTTTGTCTTACGATGATTTTATTGCCCACGTAAGCATAACACAAAATTTAGTAACGGAAAAATTACCAGGCACTTTAATTTTACCCTACATCAAAGTTATGAAAGGATAATGATAAATCCCTGTGGTCTTATATGGCTCTGCCCCACGACATATAAAATGTCATGTAATATCTGTTATTATGTTGTCAATGTAATAAAATGTAACAGATTTAAGTAATTGAATTACATGGGTCACGCTCGCGAAAAGAAAACAATTAAGAATTAATTTCTGGTATGTTCTTTCCCACAGGGGGAGGGGTCGGATAGGCTTTGAATAGACGTCTTCTTCTTCTTCTTCTTCGAGTCACCGGTTCTGTCGAACCAGTGTGGTGAAAGGATTGTAAGTGCGCCTCAAACAGGCTCCTTTCGTGCACTCGACACATGTCTTCGAATTTTTAGTTCTAGGACATGTCGGTTTCCTCACGATGTTTTCCTTCACCGTTTTGAGAACGTGGTATTGCGCACATAAATCTTTCAATCGAAAAACTCATAGGTGCACGTCGGGATTTGAACCGGTGACCTCCGGATTGAAACTCGGGGGTCAGTACCGCTAGACCACCACGCTGTATGAATAGACGTTAAACTTAACAATGAGTA
Organism: Chesias legatella; assembly: GCA_947359385.1. Taxonomy (NCBI): domain Eukaryota; kingdom Metazoa; phylum Arthropoda; class Insecta; order Lepidoptera; family Geometridae; genus Chesias; species Chesias legatella. The sequence continues at coordinate 10,770,947 of OX375762.1, read as the reverse complement.
CGTGTGACCTTATATTTCTAATTCTATGGAAATAAAGTGTTTAATTTTGACTATACCAAGATTAGCAACATATTGGCCGAGTATATAAACCTTTAATAAAATATGTATAGAAACTGATGGCTACCATTTAAGTCCAACAGTAATGCAATCATGAAACAATCGCGACACGACCAGCAGTGTAAAAGTGCTGGCGTATGATTATTGTTTGAATCAACAATTAAACAAATAATAAAATAAATAAAATAATATAATAGAGCTAGCTGTCACCCGCGACTTCATCCGCGTGAAATTCGGTTTTATCACGCACCCCTATTTTACCCCTCGGAAAAGTAGCCTAAGTTACTCCTTGTTACATCAGCTATCTGCCAGTGAAAGTTCCGTCAAAATCAGTGCAGCCATTTCAGAAATTAGCCGGAACAAACAGCCAGCCAGACAGACAGACAGGTAGACAGACAGAGAGACAGACAGAGAGACAGACAAAAATTGAAAAAACATGTTGTTTTGGTATATGTACCGTGTATACATCCATATGCACTTAGTAAAAAGCGGTTATTTTAATATTACAAACAGACACTCCAATTATATTTATTTGTATATTATCTATACAAATAATCTAACAAATATCAATATATAAATAACAGCTGATTATTGCAATTGATATTTATACTTACGTCGCCAAGTCTCGAGTCTGTGCTCCTCCAACTCGTCCATTTTGACGTTGGGGCTGGTGTAGTACATTTGCAGAATCTTGATGAAGTCCGTGATGGTGAGCATGCCCACGAACTTTTGCTTCTGCGAGTCCCATAGCGGGGCTGCGCGCACCCCTGCACACAAACAAACATAACCACATTTTATCAAACGTTGGATTATTACTTACGTACTACTTAATTAGGAAATAGGGTTCAGCGGCGGACTTGTTGTGAGAGGCTTATATTCAGTAGCGGACTAATATTCTATAGAGATAAATTTACCGCGCTTGTAACGAAGACCGTGAATATGGCGATAGAGCAGAAATGGGATACTATCTTGATAGAAATGGCTGACGAGTTAGATGCAAACACTATGTCTAGACAATGGATCATCCGATCTCATTGGTCGGATCGGGTTTCAGCTGGAATTTTCCAAAGTATCCTTTGAAACCCTTCACTACTCTGCAAGGCCATCCGATAATTGGCAAAGAATTGCGAGTGGAGTATATTAACATACCATGGCAGTCGGCTACATTTCTGTTAAGGTGAAGCGTCGTTGTATTTTATGCAATAATTCGGCTCAAATTAACGGTCAGTTATAATGTATTTAATAAACTTAAGAGTTTTCATAAAATACAGTCTAATTTTGCAAATAACAACACATCTTTAATTAACAAGTGTACCTACCTACCGAAAATAAAATAAAAATCCTGGCTATTTCAGAAAACTAAAAGCATAAATGTATGAAACTGCATTTAAAATTATGATATTTAATTCAGCTGTGAACAGCTATCTAATCGTTGCCAAAAATAGACCCTGAACAGCCAAAACATATTGTTCGTTCTTTTTTATTACAGATAAATCATTATTCAGACGATTTTGGATTTGATTACATTTGATTGGTTACTTAATTATAGGACAAAAAATATTTGACACAGATATCTTTGAATTAAAATTCATCTGCACTACAGAGAAATATATTTGTCAGTCAGCGGAAATGCACTTCCTAAATGGGCATGGACGCCCAGGGTCAAGGTTATATGGGTGTTGACAAATAAACATATCGCAACTATGTTTTTTTTTACCTTAGTTACGGAACGAGCCGACGGCCCACCTGGTGTTAAGTGGTAACCTCTGCCCATAACCTCTGTCCAACCGATGGGACCCAAGTCCCATCGGTTGGACCCATCCACCCGTACTAGGTACGACAAGACCCAAGTCACATCGTATGTGCCCGTAACTCTGAGCTGTGTAGGTGGAATGTCTCATGTGCCTGTAATTTCACCGGCAACCACACCTTTCAAACCGGAACACAGTAAAGCGAATGCGTTACTGTTTGGCGGCAGAAATGGGCATGGTGGCAGTACTTCCCCGGACGAACTTAGCGAGAGTTCTACTGATCTTTGATGTGTACCAGATTTATATACAGGCAAAGTGAAAATGATAACTTGCTATGTCACTCAAAACGTTGGTGAATTACCCGATCACCATTTATATTAGACAAAATTAACGTAAATTTTTAACAGGCAAAATCCGTGCGCTTTTTGTGCTTAAAATTTAACTGACTGATTTTGACTTCGCCAACGCTCAACAGACTACCCAACCAACCTCGACGATTCAAAAACAGCAAATAACAGAAATCTCGAAGTTTTAACGATTCCAAGAATCTACATTAAGCTTAAATCAGGCTAAACACATATGATTAAAATTAAAGCAAAGATTAAAAGAGTCGTATTTTATATTTAGCACCAACTAACCCGACAGACGCCTGACAAAAATCCCATACAAAAAAAAAAATTTTGCTCCCTATAAACGCTACTAGTACTATTATGAAAAGTTAACAGAAAATGTTAGAAAGGTAACATTTAAAAATGAACTTAGTCTACCTATTATCAAGTGACGAGCTTAGCAACGAACATCATCAAATTTATATTTACATAGATTCTGGCGCGGCGTATACATTCGCAAATGGAAAAAGTATTAGCAGTAACAAATGAACGCTTATAGACAAGGCACATCGCAAATTGTTGGTTTGTTTCAGTGTAATAAAAGACTGCAGTTGCAAAGTCACAGCAGCATGTATTTAATCATTATAACTCGCCATCTATTCAAGTCGCTGGCAAGATTAATCAAATACTACATAATTTACAATACTACTACTAGCTGCGCCCCGCGGTGCTACCCGCGGTGGATTAGTCATACCACGGGAACTGTACATTTTTCCGGGATAAGAAATAGCCCGTGTTCCAGACTACAAACTATCTCTGTGATAAATGTCATGCCGAAACTTTCGCATTCATAATATTAGTAAGATTGTTACGAGGGGAGGTCCCATTAGTAGATTATTATTATAATTCCGAGGAACGGGGTGAGCGGGGAGGGGATTCAATGGTTTGTCATATCGCTAATCGGGTACTCATTAGGGGTATATATGTCAAATTTTAGCCCTTTCATACCATTCGTTTAAGAGATATCGCTCCGCAAAACAAGTAAACCCGGAAAAACTGTAACAATGGAGCAAATTCAGTTTCGTGCCGTTATGAAGTTCCTTACCAAGCAAGGAAAACCTCCAACATAGTTAGTGAGTTGGGAGCCGTTTATGGGGATCAGTGCCCTGGTAAAACCATGATTTACAAGTGGCATGGTCTTTTCAAACAAGGCAGAGGCGAAGCGAGAATATCGTTGAAAAAGTAATATAGAAAGATGTTTGTCTGAAGAAAAAACAGCTTTCTGCAATAATAGGAATATCTATATATATATATATACATATTTGAAAAATGAACTAAGGGCAAATTTTTTTTTTTTATGGTATACACGAGGTAATTTCTAAAAATTTATTAGGCTCAAAGGAAAATAATAAAAAAATACAAATCTTCCTTTCCGCGGACTTTGGACCTCCCCTAGTCATTGGCATACAACAAATATAAATAAAACTCAGTCGCAATAGTATAATATTACCTATTTAAGCATTTCTTGAAATCGCATACACAAAAAATAATATACTTGTATTGAGAAAAGTCATTGCCACCTTGAGCACACACTATTTTGTGTGCTGAGAAAAACAATGAAACATCACGCTACACAGAATTCGTGAACATAAAGACAACGCTATTAACCATTCGCATTACAGAGCCGCGTTCGATCGATTAACAAACAAACAATATATTCGCAACACCAGCCCGGCTCAGCAAACAAAATCGCTTGGCAACATTTTGAAATTAATTACGCGTCATTGGCACACAATGTACGCTTGACATTCAATATATAAAACAAAAATAAAAAAAGTTTATTTACTTCGTATCGGAACTTGCTAAGGGACTTTGTAGTCAACTGCAATGTACATAAACTTCACTTCATAGGCTCGGGGTCAGTAACACTAGACCACCTCGCTGAGAGCGTGGTGGTCTAGTGTTACTGACCCCGAGTTTCAATCCGGAGGCCACCGGTTCAAATCCCGACGTGCAACTATGAGTTTTTCGATTTAAAGATTTATGTGCGCAATTCCACGTTCTCAAAACGGTGAAGGAAAACATCTTGAGGAAATCGACATGTCCTAGAACTAAAAATTCGAAGACATGTGTCAAGTGCGCGAAAGGAGCCTCTTTGAGGCGCACTTAAAATCCTTTCACCCAACACTGGTTCGAGAGAACCAGTGACTCGAACAGAATAGAATAGAACCTCATAGGCGCATAGGTGCAACATATTTGTCCCCTTCGCACTCGCCAACTGTATTCACTTTATTAATATTCATCAATAGTTTTGAATATGAATTTGGATGAATACGCCAAAGAAAAGATGAATTGTGAAAGTGAAAGATGGTGTGAGTAAAAAAGGAGTGTGCGCTGAGATGCCGTCTGACAGAGGGAAAAGGAAGGAAAATACATGTTGTGTCGACCCCATCTAACTTAGGATCCAAGGAGAGGTGATGATGATGATGATGATGATGCTGTAAGCTATCTTTAATATAATTTTCTTTCGTAACTTTGTCTCGTACTAAATAAATGGTTATTGTATTCTAAAATGGAGGGAAGCCCCCGTTGATTCAGCTCAATTTCAACCAAATACGTCCAACGAAAGAGCGTATACCTATATTATCATAATGGAGAGATTAGGCCGGTTGGACTATATTGCGCGTTATTAACACAATTACTCATCAATACATAGTTATCTAAAACAACTGCTAGATACAACGGGAAATAAATAAGGAAGCTATTTTTTTCTTGCTATAAACTACTCTGGTACAAAACGGTGATGACCAATTTATTTAGTTAGCTTGAACAATTCATAAAACAGCAATAGAAGATAAGCATCTTTATAAATTGTCTGACAAGAACACAAACGTAATCGAGTCTTACTTTACTTTCAGCCTTAAATTTATTGTTTGCCGGCCCAATGGAAAACAACTTTATAATTGACTTGATTGGCTTTTACGATTTGATTTCTTGACGAGATATATCAAGCAATTGACTCCGGCTAAAAATATCATTACATAAGTTTTGTATTCTTTGCTCCTCGACACAGAACATCTTGTAATATCTTATTCCAGTGTTTTATGTAGTAATAAATGTAGCATAGATTTAAGTAGGTACTCTGATTGTTAAGATCGTGCTCGCGAAACAAAGGAATCCTTTAGAGGTTTCTTTTCTGTTCTTTCCCGAGGAGGGTCGGATAATTTTGAGCAAGCGTCAAAGTTAGCGATTAGTACGTGTAAGCTTATGTTTTGAACATTATTGACGTTTCAGAGCCGTTTCTTTATGAATCCTATGGAAATAATTTAAATTTTGACTTTTTTGTAACTACGAAAGGTAATGGTACAACACTACCTATATACCAGACACAATTGAGATCATTCGACTCAATTCGATACGAGTGATACCAGTGTTTTTTTTGTTGTTTTTTTATGTTATATAGTATCGGAACGAGCTGACGGCCCACCTGGTGGTAAGTGGTAACCTCGGCCCATAACAACCGATGCGGCTTGGGTCCTCCCCTACTAGGTACGACAAGATCCAAGTCGCATCATATGCGCCCGGAACTATGAGACGTGTAGGTGGAATGTCTCATGTGCCTGTAATTTTGCCGGCAACCACACGTTTCAAACGTGAACACAGTAACGCGAACGCGTTACTGCTTGGCGGCAGAAATAGGCATGGTTGCAGTACTTCTCCGGACGAACTTGGCGAGAGTTCTACTGCTCTTAAATTGTGTGTAATATATCATTTTTTTCGATTTCTAAGCACAAATTTACTAAAACAACTAATAGTTTTATTCGTTGTTGTTTTTAAATATTGGAGGATATTTCACACATCGCCATCTAGCCCCAAACTAGGCATAGCTTGTACTATGGGAACAGATGACTGATAGAATACAAATATACTTTTTTTTTTGTAAATACATACATATAAATACATATTAACACCCAGACACAAAACAAACATCAATGCTCGTCAAATAAATGTTTATCCTGGGTGGGAATCGAACCCACGACCTACAGCTCAGAAGGCAGAGTTCCTAACCAACTGAGCAACGAGGCCAGTGTTCAATATTATTACAAATAATAAATAGTATACAATTTAGAAAAAATATATTATTTTATTATACTTTCCATTTGTCTAATGTAAAATATTCTTAACTCCACGTACAGGTATCCTGTTATTATAAGCTCCTCTTTTGTGCATTGATAAAGTACGAAAGAACACAAATCAGACGAAACGTGATACTTTTTATGATTTCTGCAGTATTCTTAGTGCATACATAATCGACAGGATTGTATATCCGAAGTGACCATTGTTTCGTAAAACCAATTGTGCAATAGATCGACGCAATGTTTTGTGATTTATTACTAAAGACACTTGTACACGAAGCACGAAAAATAAGTAACTTAATTATTATTGTATGCAAGGGTAAAAAGACTTAAAAGTTTTAACTATTAAATCTACCGCACTGGTGCTGGATGTTGGCAACTTAACTTTTAAGTTGGTTGCAAATAGTTTTGTCTCACCGTTCAGGAGACACGGAACTAGCTCCGAGGTAGTTGCCAACTACCAGCACCAGAATAACAACTATAATGTTACTAACCATTGTAAACAAGTGCAAAGAAGGCCTTCTTCACGAGGAGTTGCGTATCAAACACAACCAGTTTCGCTGAGGTCGGTATCAGGTCGTAGCACTTGTGGAACTTGAAAAACTTAACGAATATCTGGGACTCATCCTCCTCTGAAACAAACAAAACACACTTGAATAAATATTTTTACATTACGCGGTTGAAATTATCTTACGTTTTATGAGATTTATGAGAGCGTGGTGGTCTAGTGGTAATGACCCCGAGTTTCAATCCGGAGGTCGCCGGTTGAAATCCCGACGTGCACCTATGAGTTTTTCAATTGAAAGATTTATGTGCGCAATACCACGTTCTCAAAACGGTGAAGGAAAACATCGTGAGGAAACCGACATGTCCTAGAACTGAAAATTCGAAGACATTTGTCAAGTGCACGAAAGGACCCTCTTTGAGGCGCACTTAAAATCCTTTCACCACACTGGTTCAAGAGAACCTGTGACTCGAGTAGATAGATAGAACTTACGTTTTGTTTTTTATAGAATGTTTTTATTCAAATCTGTTAGGTACATAATGGTAACTAACATATAAGCTTGAATTCATATTAATATTATTAGTGTGGTTATATTATTCATATTTTTATTGATATTCTTATTTTTCTCTAAATAATTCTGAAGACGTATTGCCGTGTAGGACGGGCCCCGATTTCAATCCGAAAGTCGCTGGTTCAAATCCAGTAGCGCACAATGATCCTTTCCCTTGAATATCTGGCAATTTACAACACGTTAAAAGAAAAATCGAATATAAATAAAATGATAAACAAATCTACGTATATGGTGGACAATTCAAACGACGCAATACAGTCCCAAACAAAGCAAAGGTTGTACTATAGGAACCAAATAAGTGATATAATACTTTATATTCATACTTGTACCTAATAGGGGAGGACCCGGTGGCCACGTGGACAGACCCAGAATTTCAATAAAAAAAAAACAATTCTGTGATCGCGATAGAGTTACCAGCAACTAGCTGGCAGGCCAATCGTACATACTACCAATCATGTAAAGGGAGTTTAGACTATCCGATCGATTTCATTTTGAATGCGACCGCCCCATTGTTTTTTGTTACTTTTCGGTTACTTACTACAAAACGTTAACGTAGTAGGTATTTTTGTATTGATTATATCGTTTATATATTTATATTTAAATGTTATGTTCAAATTTTGTTGATTTTCGTTTATTATATTATTTTGGGTTTGTTTTGGTTTGTGTCATTCAAGTAAACTATGAATCTTGTCCGAAAACCAGCGGGGTACTGTCGTTTTACAGGCATAATGATGAGACATGGAACTGTTTGTGCCACCCAGTCCACACATATTATGCTGTTCTTGTTACGTACCGTTTGTTCAGTTTGTGTTTGAGTACTGTGTATATATTTGTGAGTTGTGTTACTATAGAAAATACTACAAAGGAATGTATCATTCTGTCTTTCAATCCAGACTGGGCACACATAGCATATTCAGTATATAAATATAAAAAAGTCGATTACAACATAAAAACTTAATTTGAAACAAATTTATTAAAAGCATTCCACTCTTATTAGTCAAGAGTAGGACCGAGTCCAGTTAATCGTTATTTACCCAACGTTAGGAGATGGCATGATAATTATTATCAAGATCGGTCTTGGGAAAGCTGTAGTATCGTGTAACCATAAAAAAAACATGGTATTTTAACCCGAAAAGTGTTTTTCTATATATTATGCATTTCATTTCTACGACTATAGAAATTTCGCTCTTTTCTCGGAAATATTGTTTCTACTATTATTTTTTAGGCAGTAGAATTTATGCTAAGTTCGCTATGGGAATTACAGTACACCATAAATCATACATTTCGGAGATCAGCCGGAACAAACAGACAGACAACAATACATTTAAAGAAATAGTTTTCTTGTTTTAAGTACCGTATATATTATCATATAGACCCGTGTTTATCTGATGACCTGTCTGTGTGTTCACTAATCTCAGAAACTAATGTCAAAGTCAAAAACTTTATTTCCATAGAATTCATAAAGAAATGGCTTGGAAACGTCACTAATATTCAAAACATAAGGTCACGCGTACTAATCGCTAAGTTTGAAGCCTGTTCAAACCCTATCCGACCCTCAATGGGGAAGAACAGAAAAGAAACCCCTAATGGAGGGATTTCTTTTTTTCGGGAGCACGATGCTTGTAACAATTGAGTACTTATTAAATTATTTTTTATTAGATTTATATTATTTTATTAGATATTAAATTATTAGATCTATGTTACATTTATGACTACATAATATAATGAAATATTACAGGACGTTTTGTGTGTCGTTGAGCAGAGCGACATCAGACCATGGGGATTTATCATTTATATAATCATTTACAGTGTAATAAGCTTGTAGGGGTTTCGATACTGTTTTCAGTAATAGATAGACATATTCACGGAAGATTGATGTACATAGTTTATAAACATTTCGTGCAAATTGGCTCATATATGATATGTATGTCAATCAAGTCAGAAAAATGCGCTTCAGACCTTTCACTCGTGCGATACAAGGCCGGGTCTGGACGCCAGTACAACATAAATAGACGGCCGTTTAACGCATGGGTTAATTTTTCGGTAATTTGGGCGGTACTACGCCGGACAAAATTGCGAAGTTCTACTTTATCTCTTTTGTTCAGGAATATGTATATATTCTGAATAAACGATAAAATAACTACACCTGTAGTCGCGTTTTAATATAATAACGCAATATATAATACAATTCAGTTATTGCTAGTACTAGTCGAGTCGCTGATTCTATCGAACTAGTGTGGTGAAAGGATTTTGTGCGATTAAGTGCGCCTCAAAGAGGCTCCTTTCTTGCATTTGAAACATGACTTCTAATTTTTAGTTGTCGTGTCGGTTTCCTCACGATGTTATCCTTCCCTGTTTTGAGAAATTTTTTGGGCACATAAATTTATCAAGCGAAAACTCATCGGTGCACATCGGGATTTAAAGCAGCGACCTCCGGTTCGAAACTCAGCGTCAGCCACCATGCTCTTAACTCTTGAAAACTGAACACATAACAAATCTAATAGGTTTTGTAATTTATTCACGAACTACAGAAATGTAATAACATCTATATGGGTATGTGTTTGTCACGGTATATATGTAGTGGGAACAACAGACATCCGTTCATATTGATCATTTTCAAATGACTCTACCTGAGTAAGATTTATGGAACGCCTTGGCACACGTAAAATATATTATTATTAACGCGATACGAACATAGCTATTTGTTTATTTACTTTTGATGCCGGTGCGTTACGCAAACGCCGCTAAGGCCATGGCGTCACTACGAACCTCGAACGACTAAAGAGGTTACTACTCTCAATTTAAACTGGTGTATTATTCAGACAGTGAGCAAATACTAATATTTGGGTCTAGGAGATTTAATTTTGATAATGTTATTAACCATATCTGTCTTTCGGGCTAGTTATATTTTCCCAACAATTTCACTACACTAAATGAAATGTTTTAATGAAAACATAATGAGCCAGGTATGACAATTCAACAGGTGAGACTAAGCAGACAGTTGTTTTCCGAATACCACTGTACCAGTTTCGCCAATCGTACCTCATCTAATTTGATTAGTTGTCGTTTTTTTAATATACCTGAAACGGACTAAGCAGTAACCGCCGCGCCGTTAAGTCATTTTCGGTGTTTGCGGTCGTAGCTGTCGTAGCGTTAAAACACACGGTGAAGCAAAATAAGCATAGTGAGTCTAACTAGATGTATAAGATTATCTACCAGATTTCCGAATCACCACAAAGCACACAAAACTGAGATCGTGTTGTTTATCACGAAAACAAAACACATCGGGGGCGTGGGTGTGGGTGACATAAACAAGCGGACCTTTCAGCAGCCAATCAGCGAGGTACGCCTTCCACGCGCGGCCGACAGATTCGAACTCCTTGATGAGTTCTATGGAGTAGACGTTGTCGTCGTCTTCTGCGACCGTGAGCGCGGGGTTGTCCGAGAAGTAGTGTAGGCGCAGCATGCGCGATGCCCGGGCGGCGCATCGCCCGCCGCAACTCGGTGCGGCCCGCCGCGCCGACCACGGCTCACTGCTAATTATACGCGGCGCGTGTACGCAGCAAGTGACGCGCCCTGGCGACCGCGCGCCGCCGCCGCCGCCGCCGGGAGACGCAGACGAACTTGACACCGCTCATCCGAGCCGAGTCTCCTGCGGCCGCGCAAACTCTAGCCTACGTCGCGGCTCCGAGCGCTTGGCCGTCTGCCGCGGGACGGCCCACGCCCACTCTCACACACACTCTCCAGGGGAGACTCGACCAAATTCACTAGACCTAACACTAAACTAGACTTCTTAATTTTGACGAGTGGAGTAATCGCAATTGCGAAACAGTGCGACAAATAAGACTTTTTGTAAATACGTGATGATAATCATGTAGTTAAACTTAACTCGCGATGTTAATAAGCACTACTGATAACTGAAAACATGACAAATTTCACATATTTCAATATTCAGCCGTAAAACATATTGTATTGATCATTTTCAGTATTTGCCGGCCTTAAAGTCACTCACAATAGTATAGCCATCGAGGCTATGCAAAATAATATCATATAAACTTAAGTAGAGTAGTTGACGTATTTACAGCGATAAAAAATCTACAGGCTGTCAAATAAAAATAGAAATGTAGACAGCGACCGACATGCAAGAGCTATTGCAAAAAAAATATTGATATTAACTATGCATACCCAAAGCTCAATTGCGTCGCAATTTTTCTCTAATCATATAGCCATATATATTTTATAAACTTTGTTATATAAAAATCAATAAATTGTTTAATGTCATATTAAATCCAAATAGTCAATCTACGTCTAGTCTCCTCTCGCGCTCTAAGTTTAGATAAAATCGCCGACGGCCGTGCGGAAGAACGGCTGTCTGTTGCTCTCCTGTCTATTTTAATTCTATATGGTAGATCATATATGTCGCTTTTCAGTTATATCTGTGCAAAGATACGGTCGACATACCTATGTAATTAATGTCTACTACGCATTTCATAACATTTTGGAATCGCAATTGTATCATAATAATTTTATAGCAAAAAACAGTTGTTTTCGGCCGTTAATATCGTTGGTCTTAGGGTTTACGTGTCAACTAAGAGGAAGATAATTAAATAATTAGCAACATAATGACATAATTTCTCCTTACTTAATCCATAATGTCACTTTCACGACTGCTGATTGAATAATTTGAACTATATTTCCTTGATTAGCCGTACTGAGATATTTGTTTCTACAAGTTTGGAATCCTATAAAAATGACCCACTGTTGAACACTTCGAGCGTGAAGGAGTAAGAAACATATTAACTTTGGCCTTTATAATATTAGTGTGATAAAGTAGGTAATGAATATCTCAATAAACACAATATAGCTTTAATGCGATTTCTGTCTCTTGTTTTGTTGCGTTCCTCTAAACGTGTCTAAGAGTGTAATTATGTTATCGTTATGGTCATGATGCTGCTACATCAAGCTGTCTTACTGCTTGTTACGTCATATAACCTGAATATTATTAATATTTACTAGCGCCATTGATTTCTTGTGTCAACATAGCATTAAATTAAAAGGATAACCTGTGAATAAATTGCCAAACAGAAATTGTTTACGTCGATAGTCAGAATCAATAAAAAATGTTTAGCAGGGCTAATTAGTGCCTATACTTAAAAGTTGAGATAATAAATAAAAACAGATAAATATACTTGAATATACATGTGTCTAAAACAAATGACGTCGATCCCACTCTCGCACATTCTTAAGCTTTCTGAGATCGCAAGAGCAGTAGAACTCTCGCCAATTTCGTCCTGGGAAGTACTGCCACCATGCCCATTTCTGCCGCCACTCCGCGTCTGTGTTCCGGTTTGAAAGGTGTGGTTGCCGGTGAAATTACAGGCACATGAGACATTCCACCTACACGTCTCATAGTTACGGGCGAATACGATGCGACTTGGGTCTTGTTGTACCTAGTAGGAGGACCCAAGTCGCATCGGCCGTTGGCTCGTTCCGTTACTATACCACATAAAAAAAGGAAAAAATCGCTAAGTAGAAACTTAGCTAAGGATTTTGTAATTCCCATATTTAAATTTTTATACCTATGCAGAAAGTTTTGTTAGTTTTATTTGTTTTTGCACACGTATTGGTTATGTTGCTAAATGTGCATAACATTTATTCAGAAACCTAATCTACGAGATGTTTTACACAATAAACAAACCGAAGTGTATTCAACTCCAAATATTACGTAACGAGTATAATTAGTGGAATGGCAATTAAATGCGCAGGAATTTACGTCAACTTAATACAACGCTGTCGCTACTGGAACCAATTTAATACTCGATATAGAAAGATGATCAAAATATAAACAAAATGAAATCTCAGTATCGTCATTGTATTCTAGCCTTTATTAGTGAAGATATAACAGTTTGTAAATTCACCATATGTCTTTAAATTTTATATTTACCTCTACAAAATCGGTGGATATGGGCAAAAAGTGGATTCATAATTTGAACTCGATCTTAATATATGTATATAAGACGAAAAATTGAATAACCTTATTTTTATGCTGTTTGCAATTGCAAGTTTAATAACAAATCACGTAGCTTCTCATTGATTAAGATACACAAAATATAAATTCAGTTATGGCTTTTTGGAAAAGACTACTACTGAGGTAATTCAAATAAGAAACATATAGTTTTCAAAACTAAATGTATTCAGTGAATAGGGAACGTATGATAAAATACAATGTAACACATATAAGCGAGCGCAGCACACCTACCTCTAAGAAACGCGTTACTGTATTTACTCAAATCGTCATTCACTAACATTTTCCCTGTTGGAAACGATCCAATAGCACCGGTTTAGGATAGAATACCACAAACAATTATTTAAACTTTAAATGAACCGAACAATGGCATGTCGCAAAACGATACACGATTCTAGCGATAAGAACACTTTATCGCCACTTATCAACACAATCGTAAATAATACGAATGTGTAACCAAAAAGTGAAAATTTGTTTGGGACATAAACATTAAAGTGAAACGTAACTCATGCTCTCGGACGGCCGGCGCTCGCGCTACTAGGCTACTTGATGATACACGCACTTGGATTGGCCTAGCAATGGTGCCAGTGAAAGGAAGTTGGTTACGTGACGTCACACCAGGCAACTGAGCCGGATTCCTATGCAAAACAGGTTAATAGATGAGTGTATATCCCAATATATTTAATTGGGACAGTTTTTCATTCAATATGTTACGTTCAAAGTGAATGCATGCGACAACAGATGGGACTCTACCGACAAAATTATTAAATCATTTTAAATTCTTTCATGAATAATCATGGCAATTTCAAATAATATTTGTACACTTCGCACTGCTAATTCTATCCGAATATTTTCTATCACCAAATTACGTAATTAATTAAAGATATATGTTTCATATTAAATACCGATTATAAACACATTAGATCAGGCCGTCAATGAAACAGGAAAAATATGCCGATGTGTATAAACTTGTATCAGTAATACACATAGGTTAAAATTTAATTAGTGTGATTGAAAACAACACGTAATAACTTTATATTGATTACCATTTTCTGAAACGTAAACATAAAACAGTAAGAGTTTCAGAGAATTATCAGTGTTGATCAGACAAATTAATACGATACGTAGGTTTGGTGAACATTATACTGTAGTTATTTCGTGGAATTATATATTTCATAACTAATATTGATAGGTATTCAATAAAGTCATGCGTACTTATCGCTAAGTTAGATGCATGTTCAAACTCTGACCTTTCTTGGGGTAGAACAGATTGGAAAGTGTTAAAGGAGAGATTCCTTTTTTTTACGAGCACTATCCTTGTAACTATGAGCACTTAAATCTATGTTACGTTATTTTATTACTTTGACTTCATAATAATGGAATGCTATACGTATTACAAGACGTTTTGTGTGTTGTAGAGCAGAGCGACATCATACCATGACGAGTATTTAGACACTAAAAGGGACATAACGATCAGAAAACCAGTACAACATAAAGTAAGCAACGGGCAAGTAAAAAGTGCTTACTGTATTATATATACTTGATTGTGAAACTAAAATTAATATTCTTTACGAGTGCGTCCGACGTCTTCGCCCGCAAATAAGTCTGTGTACTATCATTAAAAAATCAAATAGTAAAATAGCTTCGAACTTAGTTTAGATAAGGTAAAATAAGATGTAATTCCAACTGAGATGTCATTATCGAACTTGATTATCAAGTGACCAAAATTATTTTATGTCAACAAAATTAATCATCATATGACTATTGGCTTCCTCGAGAGCCGTTTACCTTATTTGTTTTACTTCATTTTTACTCGAATTGGCGCAGACTTGAGTAATGTTTTAGATTTTCCAGGCAGTGGATGCTAATGACAAATTTGTCCTAGGAATTACTGCCACCATATTTATTTCTGCCGCCAAAATATCGCATTTGCATTAATGTATTTTAGTTTGAAAGGTGTGGTTGCCGGTGAAATTACAGTGATTCGAGAGACCACGTCCACCTTCATGTCTCAGAGTAACAGGCGCAAAATGATGCGAAGGTAACTATTTAACACCTGCTTCTTCCGTAACATTTTCAAATTAAAATACAAGAAATTTCATTTCATATAATACGACTATTAATTATAACTATTATAAACTATTAATTTTCTCTCGGTTCTCTATCTAAGGAATGGAACTTAGATAGTTGGACCAATACACAAAACAATAAACAATTGAAGCAATCAATCGGCCTCACAGCTTAGTTGGTAGTAACCCTGCCTTCTGCGCTGTAGGTCGTGGGTTCGATTCCCACCCAGGACAAATATTTGTGTGACGAACATAGGTGTTTGTTCTGTGTCTGGGTGTTGATATATATTAGGTATATGTAAGTATTTAAAAATAAAGTAAAATAGTATGTATGTATTATCAGTTGTCTGGTTCCCATGACACAAGCTATGCTTAGCTTACTTTGGGGCTAGATGGCGCTGTGTGAAATGTCTACAATACTTATTTATTTATTATTATTATATACCTACATATTATTTTGGATGTTCTACTTAAAATATGAGAAAATCAACACCAGAATATACATCTAAATTTGATTAAAACTAGTAAGTACTTACCCAAATCTGACAGGCTAACTTTTTCCAAGAATGGATCAGCCACGGGTAACTGAAACAAAATATCTCAAATTAGTTAGCAGTAGTAAAATTTTGGTCGTAATCAACACAGCTTCCTTTGGGAATTACGTCGAGTTCAAGCCGATTCTCGACCAAGAGCTAAAATATGGTTAGCTAAACACGGTAGTTTAGCTTAGCTCGCATAGTTAATGTAATGTTTTACGTACACCTTTACGCTTAGCTTGCTTAGCTCTTGGCCCACGCGCAACGGTTAACTTCGCCATTGGCGTCTGATAATAAGTTAAGTTTTATTTCTTTGACATTCGAGTTTTTACTTTACACTGACGTACTTCATTATGGAAACTTCGTAATTGTGGCGGGAAGCACTTTTGACTCTCTTTTAGTATGGGAATGAGTACTAATGTGACACTAAAAGAGAGCCATAAACGTGAACCCATCCTTAAAAATATTTCACGCAAAGAAAACTACATTATCTTAGATATATAGCCTATATTTTAATTAGATAATTAATATATCTTGGTGTATTACGCGGTCATAGCTCCGCTGTCAGAAGCCGAATATGACTGTCACCATTTTTTTTATTTATTACCGATACGGAACGAGGCGACGGCCCTCCTGGTGGTAAGTGGTAACCTCGGTCTATAACCGATGCAACTAGGGTCCTCCCCTACTAGGTACGACGAGACCCAAGTCGCATCGTAACTATGAGACTTGTAGGCGGAATGTCTCATGTGTCTGTAATTTGCTGCCAACCACACCTTTCAAAGCGCAACACGGTAACGCGAATGTGTCACTACTTGGTGGCAGAAATGGGCATGACGGCAGGACTTCCCCGGACGAACTTGGCGAGAATTCTACTGCTCTTAACAGTTATCACCTATGATTATCCAATCAATTCGACATTTTGGATCTGGAAAATTCAATATAATATTGCATTGGGTGGGATGGACAAATAATATAGTGCTCGACATTTCACACAGCGGCCAAAAATGCGTCATCGAAACATTCGTGATACCTATTGTTGTAAGTTTTGCACAAATCAGCGTTGGTTGATTATAATTTAACAGAATTCGGATCACTATCAGATGAGCTGTTCAGCTGGCGATGGTGATGGTAATAAATAAAACGGTGAGAGCGTGATTTCATCGGTACTAAAACGAACAACACAATCTGCAAATAAGATGCTTATCTTGAACGAATATGGAACTCATTGCAGTTATTCAATTACCTATTTACTCACACCATAACAGAGAAATTCCGGTTTATGTATTTTATATAATTATTTCCCATTGGCAGCATATTGTGATAACTACACATACGTAATCGTTGATGTACAAAGCGACATCACGAATCAATGTCTGATTGTCGTCGATTGCTTTTGTGGGAGTCTGAGCAGGAAACGGAAACAATGAAGTACCCCACAAAAGAGAAGGATGCGTATCATGTGATTTGGTACACGTAGCTTCACATACGAAGACATGTTTCCGGTGAAGGGAAACATCGAGAGGAAATCACACGCATTGTGGAACGGGGTCAGTAGCTGCCACCCTTCATTTGAAAATATGCTGTCAAATACCTAAGAGTATACTTTGAATGCACGACAAAACTTCTAAAAATATATTTTATTTGACCTCTGTTTTACACTTAACAAGTAGACTGTAGGTGTCAGCCAGATGTATATATATTTAAGTTGCCCGCGACTTCGTCCGCTTGGAATTCTGTTTTATCACGCACTACCCTTTTATTTTTATTACCCTTTTATTACCCCTCGGAAAAGTAGCCTAAGTTACTCCTTGTTATATCAGCTATCTGCCAGTGAAAGTCCCGTCAAAATCGGTCCAGCCATTTCAGAGATTAGCCGGAACAAACAAACAGACAGGCACAACAATTTTAAGAAATGTTGCTTTGGTATATATACCGTGTATACATCCATATGCACTTAGTAAAAAGCGGTTATTTTAATATTACAAACAGACACTCCAATTTTATTTATTTGTATATATGTATATCTATACTTATATATCTATAACTTACATAATTATGTAAATTCTGCGAACGAATGCTCCTTAAGTATTACGAGAGTCCTGAAGTATTATGAGAACAAGAGAGCGATCCGATATCGATATACCCACGTTCAACAATTCAGTAGAAAACGAAAAGCTCAATTTGAATATTTTCCCTGAATTCTTAATTGTTACTATTGTATACTGTTATTAGAACTAAAACACTGGCAAAAGTAACAATAATGAATTTTAATGTAAACAAAATATTTGTAATTTTTTATCAATATATACGATAAACAAAAAACTACTGAAAAAATTCCAAGGTCATCGCGAGTCACGTTTGAGGATGTAACTTTAAGACTTCAAGTATTAATAGCAAATAAAACTACACCATACTATTACAGGTTGTCTGACATATGATTGTACAAAGGGGAATGAATGGCGGACAGGCGCGGCGCGGCGCGGCGGGGCCGTCTGTTAACTACTTAGCAGTAATAACTCTACTTAACCCATTGTTTGGGAACAATGTTTTAACTTGCCATAAACTGATTTTGTTTTTGCGCTAAAGTCATCTCAGTCAAATGTCAATTTGAATAAGATCAGCATATTGCATGGATGAAGCTGATTTCGAGAAAGATAATCGAAAGGCAAAAGTAACGTATACCTAAAGAAAGGCCGAACTAGATGCATATGGACTAAAAATCCTAATGTCTCTAATATTTGACTGGCCTCACAGCTCAGTTGGTAGTAACCCTGCCTTCTGCATTGTAGGTCGTGGGTTCGATTCCCACAAAGGATATATTTGTGACGAACATAGATGTTTGTTGTGTCTGGGTGTTAATGTGTATAATATGTATATACTTACAAAAACAAGGTATATAAGATGCCTGGTTCCCATGATAATAGCTAAGCTTACTTTGGGGCTAGATGGCGCTGTGCGAAATATCCAGCAACATTGTTATTGTTATTATTATTATTATTATTATATTATTATCTAGTCGCTGTCACACACCGAGCCTGCAGCCGTGCCTATCAATGTTAGTGGTCTCTGAACCCTCAAGCTGCCCGTAGTAACGACTATCAATCATGACTGTGTGTGCAATTTAAATTACAATCAACAATCCTAACATAGCCAAACTAACTTCCGAGTTAAGTATAATACACGTCTAAGGTCAATGTCAGACTATATTAATATTCAAAAGTACCGGTCATCAACACACAGCCAGCGAGCCAGGGCCGTTGCCGGGTGAAGTCAGGTGCTATGGTTTCATTCAATACGATTTCATTATATAGTACGTCAGCCCTGAAACGCGTCACCTATGTCGCACCTGTACTGGACTTGGTGTTACTGCGCACACTCTAAAATAATAAAAAAACCGGTCAAGTGTGAGCCGAGCTTAACTCGAGCTATGAGTATCGAAAGCAAAGAGAATAGAGAACTTAATTTTGAATTAATATTTGATAATAAAGAAATACGTGGTTTCACAAATATATTGAGTGATGGTACGATGGTACGGACTTGAACTGTTTATTTAACATTAATCCAATTTATATACAATCAAAATTTTATTTATTAATATTTATTATAAACGTAAAAACGATGTTGAGATGCACTTGCCTGCGAGGCAACGTAGATAAAATTGTGCTTAGTTAAATAAATAAATATTGGTTGACATTTCACACATCGCTATCTAGCCCCAAACTAAGCATAGCTTGTATTATGGGAACCAGATGACTGATAGAATACATTATATACTTTTTTTTAATACGTACTTATAAATACATATTAATACCCAGACACCGAACAAACATCAATGCTAGTCACAAAAATGTTTGTCCTGGGTAGGAAACGAACCCACGACCTACAGCTCAAAAGGCAGAGTTATTAACCAACTGAGCTGCGAGGCCACACAAAGTTAGTTAGTTGTATTTACGTTATCAAAACTTCAAAACTAAGTTTATAAAACGCCCATTTATAGCCTACTGATGATGTCGATAGTCTAGCACTAACCCGCGGCTTCGCTACCGATATATCCTAAAGGAAACACATATAACAAACCAACAAACAAGTTTCCATTACAAAATATCAGTAGGATAAAATATGTTAATAACTCACCCCTCTGGAATCTCTGAAAAGCATAGCGGCATGATGAGGGTCGAGCCACGCGTCCGAAGCCCGGTGCCGGGCGGTAGACGCATTACCCAGCGACGATCTGCGTTTCTCCGCGTCCTGAGATGCCGCGCGTCGCAAATTGGCTCCTGTTGAATTTAAAAATATGTAAGTTCAAGGTGCGACTTTATTTTTAACCGTAACTTCAAAATGGCCGCCCGTAGGCAGGAACGGTCCAGAAACGGGCGTATAGTTTCGTCAGTCCGGTGCCTTGTTAAGGGCACGGATATCTTGACGAGCTTGAGGATCTAGCTTCCGAACTGGCGGCGCGGCGGCGGGTGCAGCCAGAGGTTTTTTTTTTTTTTTTTTTTTAATTTATTTATCCAACAAAAAATACAATATATTTTCTAATTAATAGTGTTTTTAAACCTATGTAGGGTTTGAGTAAACACTAGGTTCTCAATAAGTTCATACATTCTAATTTGCGAGTATAAAGACAGAGAAAAATATAAATATTAATAAATACCAAAAAATAAATCATAATAACTTCTAATAATAAGTATGCATTCTACATAGATGACATTTTTTCGTATTAGGTAGGTAGGTACCGCGAGCGCTCTCACATTCGCAGCGAACAACCAATGATCAGCACAGACTAATATTAGTTAGGGTAGGTGCGCGTCAAAGTAGACGGAGCGGAGCGGGTTCTAGCTGGTACACTGAGAGCGAGCGAGCGCTGCGCGTATTATACTTTATACAGGTTGTTCCATTTTACGTCACTCCGACAAGTTATCAAAAAAGTACTTTTTTAAGATGTATGTGATGTTATGATTAGTGATTTTGTTTTTAATTTCTGTAGGCATTTCATTCATAATAAGCGGTATAATAAATTGAGATGTTCATCTCCCGTACACGTTACTAAATTGAGGCATAACCAATTTTCTATTAGTAATACTTCTAGTTACAATGGGATTTTTCTTTGGGATTTGAATTTCATAGCGAAAGAATTGTTCCATAAGTAAATTAAGTTCTACCTTTTTATGGACAGGTATGACGTTACAGTATTTAAATAATCCTAATTTATCATCGGAGTATTTACTTTTAATATTTGGGGGAATTATTAATTTTAGTAACCTGTATTGTATATGATATATCTGGTCAAGATACGTCTTATAGGTGCGACCATAACTACTCAACCCATATGATATGATGGTAAAATGAATCAAGTCCAACTAATTCAAAGTTAGCTCGTAAATTAAATGTATTTATAATTTGATAAAAATAAATACGATAACGTATGCAGTTTTGATTTCTTAATTTTATTTTATACATTGTTAATGTAAAATATACTTAAGTATTAGTATTTTATTCTAATTTCAACGGTGATTTTAACTTTTTATTAAATTTTTATTTTTATTACATGCAGATTTATGGACATTAATTCTTTTTGTATTATAATTTATTGTCGTCTGAAATAAACGTATTGAATTTAATTAGGAGAAAAACTTCTTTTCAAGGTCGACTAAGCGATGTTAATGTTTAAAGATTTTTATGCTACAAGGTATATTAATGTTTTAGGCTACGACAATGTCTGCCAAAGGGTCTTAAAAACGATATTTGTATTCCAATTTGAAAACGCTACGGATTAGTAGATAAACTGATATAGAAATCCCCCTTAAGGGTATCCCCCCTTAAGTGGAGTGACTAACGTTAAGTTTGTGTTAACGAATGGATGATTTCATCCATACCAGGATCAACATAAGGCATGTTGATCCTTCAAAAATCATTGTTTGACGTAAATGCGAAAGTTTGGATGGATGGATGTTTGTTACTCAATCACACCAGAACGGCTGACCGGATCTGGATGAAATTTGCCACAGGGATAGATTATAGTTTGGAGGAAGCACAAAGGCTATTTTTCATCCCCGAATAATGTACGGGTCTCGTGGGATGACTTATTTACTGCGGGTAACATCGCGGGGCGCAGCTAGTTTGACACAAGTAAAGAAGTTATATTATTATTGCTATTAACGCAAGGACGCGTGCGAAACAACGCGTAAGCATACATATGATTATAGTATATAGGTATAATGAGAAAGAAGAAGTTAGAGTATGTAGTTTGTGTGACAGTCGATATCGACAAGAGTCACAGCAGGATTTATTAAACCATAATTTATTCTGAGTCAGTAATCCCTAACCATCTGAAAACATATTATATTAAAAAACTTCGTAGGTTTAATGAAATGAAATGAAATATCATCATCATAGTGTCATGTACTAATTCATCAATGTACTAACGTTATGTATTGTGCTAGTGTTGTGCTATTGTATCATCATCATTGTGTAATCATCTTGTATTTGTAATTGTATTATATTTGTAATGTATTCAGTAGATGTAATTGGTTAATCCGTATTTATTGAATTAAAATAAATAAATAAATAAATCTTAATTAGCTACAAATAAAGATTTTCTTTCTTTCAAATATTTTTATTTACTTGGAATAGGTACGTTTGGTGTCATTATATTATTGACTAGCTGTTGCCCGCGACTTCGTTCGCGTGGAATTCGGTTTTATAACGCACCCCTATTTTACCCCTCGGAACAATAGCCTAAGTTACTCCTTGTTACATCAGCTATCTGCCAGTGAAAGTCCAGTCAAAATCGGTCCAGCCATTTCAGAGATTAGCCGGAACAAACAGACAGACAGACAAAAATTGAAAAAAATGTTGTTTTGGTATATGCACCGTGTATATCTATATGCATTTAGTAAAAAGCGGTTATTTTACTATTACGAGTACAAACAGACACTTCAATTTTATTTATTTGTATAGATGTAACAAATAAACTATTATGAGTACAGCGAAAATATGTGATAGTTTGTAAATCATTAAACATATGAAAATAATCCGGAGTATCCACAGATAATATTTAGTTTTATTTCGCCTCTTCGTAAGCTTTATCAATGAAAGGAAGATAGCGGTTTTTAGCGTACCTTGGCGGAGGGGTGTGGGGGAGTGGGGCTGCGGAAACGTTTGGATCGCGCATCGCGTTTGTTCACATAATCTTAATACTAATATAAATGTGTAGTATATATTTTAGAATTAACTATTAATCTCTGACATTATAAACAAACTCGAAGTCTATTTGTTCTTTTTTATGTCATTTAACTGAAGGAACGAGCTGACGGCCCACCTGATGTTAAGTGGTAATCGCCGCCCATGGACAACAGCAATACCACTCAAGTCCTCTCCATAGTACGAGATGACTCAAGTCGCATTGCGTTGCGTCCATCACCCAAAGAAGGGGATGTTAGGTCTCATGCGCCTGCAATTTCACCGGCACCCACTCCCTTCCACCGGAACACAGCAATACGAGTGCATCACTGCTTGGCGGCAGATTACCAAGTATGGTGGCAGTACTTCTCCGGGCGAACTTGGCACAAGTTCTAGTGCTGGAGGACCCGGGCTCCTCGAATGCGCAGAGGTCGGCCACCATGGTGTTTTTTAGTTCGGGTAAAAATCCCACACACGCTCGTTGCATCCCCGAAGCAACGGGTAGGGCCTTTTGAAGGTTTTCACACCATGGAAAAAAAAAAGTTCTAGTGCTACTTTGTGTTGCTCCTTTCGCACCACCCGGGAGACTTGTGTATGGATTCAAAGGGTAATCACATACGTACGAGAGCAACATACTTTATATATTTATTACCATAACCACTTTTCACTGGAGTGGAATTACGTAAACAATAACCACAATTATCAGTGTCTACGGTTTAAAACTTCACCTGCATTCAATTATTATACAATAATTGTAAAACATGACCCTAAAAGCTTAGTTTATGTTAATGTTTCTTAACATTAATTATTTATTCTGAATATCGGAAATACCGTCGTTACCCGGCAACTAAAGTAAATTAGCATAAACACTTGAGTCACCGCCTCTACGTAAATGTATGACTACTGCAAAACGAGATAAAACTAGCAAACACAAATATACATTAATATGAGATTGCTCAAGAAATCAAACGAAGGAGAAGCAAATTGAATGCTGTTTACTTTTAATGTATATTTATTTATATGAATCTTCATATGGTTTACACTTACTACAATAGATTCCTAGCAGTTTCATTTTCAATAAAACTTATTAACATTATTAGTTATAAAGGGTAACTTTAAAAGATAAAGTGAGGAACAGCGTGATAAGGGAGCGTTGTGGAAGAGTTAATGAAGACGTAGTGACGAGGGTTGAGATGGGTATGCTCATATGGTTTGGACACGTAGAGAGGATGAATGAAAGAAGAATGACGAAACAAGTGCATAAAGCGAGTGGGAATGGAAACAGTGGAAGGGGTAGACCTCGGCGTACATACTTACACCAAATCGGTGACGTTTTGGAAAAAGGCCATGTCAAGAGTACCCTAAACCGCAGAGCATGCATGAACAATGTGATGAGAGTAGATGAAGCTAAGGAGGTATGTCAGGATCGTAGCAGGTGGAAAACCATGATCTCTGCCTACCCCTCCGGGAAACAGGCGTGATTTTATGTGTGTATGTATGTTATTCGAAGTTCATCCGCAAAAGTACTGTCACCACACCTATTTCTGCACTCGGACTGTGTTCCGGTCTGAGGATGTGGTTGCCGGTTGAATTACAGGCATAAGACATTCAGCTACACACCTCGAAGTTACGGGAGTAATACGATGCAACTCCCCATACCTTAGTAGGGGTGGTACCAAGTCGTATTGATTTTGTTATGGGCAGAGGTTACCACTTAGCAGGAAGTGGGTCACCTAATCGTTCCATAACTTATTCATATAAATATGCTTGATTCTACGGCTCCAACTTAGAGCCATATGTATACTAGTATTTCACATTAATTATTTTTTAATATTATTTATTTACATTTTGTATTGTGAAATTATATGTAGTTTAAAACAACATAAAATATTGTAAAAATATTGATACAATCGGTAGATATGGATTATTATTATTTATCCCATTCAAAAGCAGCACTTTTAAGAGCAGTAGAACTCACACCAGATTCATCCGGGGAAGTACTGCCACCATGCCCATTTCTGCCTGCCAAGCAGTAACTACACCGGAACACAGTTGTACTGTGTTCCGGTTTGAAAGGTCGAGGTTGCCGGTGAAATTACAGGCACATGAGACATTCCACCTACACGTCTCACAGTTACTGGCGCATACGATGCGACTTGGGTCTTGTCGTACCTAGTAGGGGTGGGTAGGGTTGGTTAACACCAGGTGGGCCGTCGGCTCGTTCCGTAGTGAAGTCAATGCCGACAATTGGCGGCCCGTTATAAATGGGCGTTTATTAAGGAAAAATAGATTATAAAGCTCTTATAGATAACTTGGAGAATTCTATGCTACTGCAGTTAAACAATTAATGTTTTTTTTAATGTTATGTCTAAGCAAACAGGCTTACGGCCCGCCTGATGTAGCGCGGTCACCGCAACCTATTGACGTCAGCTACACCGGGAGCATTACTGATGCGATGCCTACCCTGGAGATTTCTTTTTATGTTCCTCCTGAATCCATGTCACACCTTGCCTGGAAGACCTCAGGAGGTAAGCCATTCCACAGTCCTCGTGAAACGAATTGTCTTTATATGTCTTTATAATTCTTCGATATTATTATTACTATGAGAAATCGCCCCTATGGTACGCAAGTACAAGGAATAACGGGTCATTAAAACAATTGACCGAACCGAACTCGTCCAATGACTGTGAGACCAAGTAATTGAATTAATTATCTCTGGTTGTAAATTCTACTAAATCCATAATGGTACAAAGAAAGGCTAAGATTACGGCAACTCATTAGCATAGTTGTATTAGCGATAAACACTTCAATATAATTAGTTCTCAAAGTTAATTGGGAAGATGAGTTCGTGAAAACTTAATTGCACCGGAGCGGCGCGGCGTAGTGTGAAATGTACTGCCTTTTTTCTCTTCTCTTTTCTCTCTCTCTCTCTCTCTCTCTCTCTTCTATTTCTTTCTTTCTGTTTACACTATTATGATTTCTGAAAGGGAACAGTTAAGGAAACTACGTTTTGCATTCGAAAGCATATAATAATAATAATAATAATAATAATATGGCGTCTTCTAATCCAGATAGATCTACTTTGATGGAATAATAATCTACATAATAATAATAACATGCCCTTTTAATGTGTCAAAGTTACTGAACGAGCCGATGGCCCATTTGGTATTAATCGGTAACCTCTGCCCTTAACAAGCATTACGGATTGGGTCGTCCTATACTTAAGTACGAAAACACCCAAGACCATCGTATTCGCCCGTAACTCGTAGACGTGGTATGTAATGTGATATACCACCACATCACGTCTAAGAGTTACGGGTACGATAAAGTAACGGAACGAGCAGATGGCCCCACCTGGTGTTAAGTAACAACCTCTGCCCATAACAAGCAATATGAGTCCTCTCCTACTTAGGTACAACAAGACCCAAATAGCATCGTTTAACGGGCGCAACTCAAGACGTGAATGTCTCGTGAGCCTGGTAATCTCACCGGCAACTACAACTTTCAAAGCGGAACACAGTAACGCGAATGCATTACTGATTTGCGGCAGAAATGAGTATGGTGGTAGTAATTCTCCGATAGAACTTGGTGTAAGTTATACTGCCACTAAATGTTTTGCATTCATAGGTATTTGGCGTCTCCTAATACGGATTCCTCTGATATACATAATCATATCCAATCACTCTGGTGAAGAGTAGGCCGTTATAAACACCTGTATTATGCTGATAAGCATTAAACGGCGTGGTATTTCAAAACAAAAGATTTCAATATTTGGTTAAAAATATCGATCTTTCCTTAACAGATACAGGCAATTTGTATCTATTACTAGCTGTTGCCCGCGACTTCGTCCGCGTGGAATTCGGTTTTATCACGCACCCCTGTTTTACCCCTCGGAAAAGTAGCCTAAGTTACTCCTTGTTACATCAGCTATCTGCCAGTGAAAGTTCCGTCAAAATCGGTCCAGCCATTTCAGAGATTAGCCGGAACAAACAGACAGACAGACGAACTGACAAAAATTGAAAAAAAAATTGCTTTGGTATATGTACCATGCATACATCCATATGCACTTAGTAAAACGCGCTTATTTTAATATTACAAACAGACACTCCAATTTTATTTATTTGTAGAGATATAAAAATATTGTGTCACGGTGTTGTGGTCGCACTCCACCGAAACGGCTCGACCGATTTTTATGTTTTTTTTTTATGTATATTTAGTAGATATGATAATAGGTCGTAAGTATTCTTCACCCTCCTACCCCCCCCCCCCATCCCCTTTTTAATCGCCATTTTACTATTTTTGTATGAACAATATCCAAATAATTTAACCGTTGTTCGTTGACGTGAAGTAATTTTATTTTTATTTTTACTTTCAAAATTTTAGTGAAACTTACAGCTAGATATAAAAGATGTTAAAGTATATAAAAATACACGACAAGGCACAGGCATTTTGAGCTGACGGCTAATAAAAGTTTCCATGAAGTGTCGGTGACTTTGACATTTAATTCTGCCTTTGTTATTTATCGGGCCCGAACAATTCCAAGAACAGAACTGCGACACTTTCAGTTTCAAATATAATATTTCAGTTTCAATGTATGCTTACGTTCGATTTCGTTCATAATTTATATGGCAGAAGAACGTTTGCCGGGTCAGTTTGAATATTATATATTAGTATATTTTATTTAGTATTGGATTACGTCTAAACGGTCGTATTTTTGTTGTGGTTGATGGTAATTTTTTTTTATCTCGTACGTTTAATTTAAGCCTACTTAAGGAAAAATAGAAAGAATGAATCAATTTATTTATACAACAACACACCATAAAAAAAAGAAAACAAAACAAATTACGAAAGAGGCAACCCTGATTTTATCAACGAAACTCGTTAATAGAACTCTAAGTGGTGTGAATATCGGAGTAAGACAATAAAGATAGCGATAATACGTATGGTACTAGTACATTCATATTCCACATTGTGTTTGATTATTCAGCCTCTTGATTTCATCCTTTTACTATGACTAAGTATCTCTTTAAGAAATATCTTAGATCTCCATCAGTAGTGGTCGAGAGTATTGCAGTAATTAACACTAAGTCCCGCATTTCATCCATTTATTTGAACGAGGTTGAAAAGCGAAACTACTAACTATAAAAAAGAAATCATAGGCACATGAGACATTCCACCTTCAGGTCTCAGAGTTACGGGGCGCATACAATGAGACTCGCGTCTAGTCTTACCTAAATAGGGGAGGATCTAAGGCGCATTGTTTGTTATGGGCAGGTTACTTATCACCAGCTGATTCATCTGCTCCTTCGATAACATTATAAAAAAAATACAAGTAGACCTATGGATTAATTCTATTTTTTAAGTTATCTTTAATTGATGATTGTATCAAAATGGCAATATTTATAACAATAAAAAATTTTGCTCAATCAATTCTATCTACCTTAGTCCAACATGGAACTGATAAACTAATTTTTCGCCTTAAAAAGTGTGATAACAGACAACTTGTTGTATTAGAGAAGTTGTTTGTGCCGCAGACCTAGCGCGTATGACCTCAACGAATAAATAAAATCACACAGGATATTAAATTAACGCCTTATTTCGTTAACGCACGTCCTATATGCAAATGCGGTGATAGGTAATTATCAATTTAGGGATCAAGATTATAATATGAATATTAAATTTACATAATATGTAAAGAAAACAAAGCTATTTAGATGATTACATTTTTTATAAGTAATGTTATTATATAACAACAATATGGTAACACTATAAAGCAGGGGAATAGACTCATGCCAAGTTGTTCTTGGGAAGTACAGCCACTATAACCACTTCTAGCGTCGAGCAGTAAGGCATACGTTACTGTGTTCCGGTTTGAAAGGTGATGATTGCCGGCGAAATTACTAGCATATGGGACATTACAGCTTCACGCCTCAAAGTTACGGGCATATACGATGCGACTTGGGTCTTGTTGTGGACGCAAGTCATATTGCTTGTTGCCAGAGGTTACCACTTACCACAAGATTGGGCCAAATCCTCATTCCGTACTTTTACCACACAAAATAACTATAAATTAGTATTAAAACACGACATTTGTGATCGAGATCATTCCCAAATTAATATTTTACTAGTATTTTTTTATAATGGATTTATAAGGTACGTACCTTCTCTTAGTATTTCGTCAAAGATTTTATAAGTAGCACCGCAGTCCTCGAGAATAGACGGTTCAAAACTTTTACTAATACATTCACAGTCGAGGGATTTCGACCGCGACCGGAACTCCTCTGGTTCAGGAACTCTTTTCTCCGTGCTGGTAACGGGGTTCGCACAGGATCCTCTCCGAACTTCAACAGCATCGTGCCTCCAGTGGTTGACTTTTTTGCCGAACATACGAATTAGCTCTTGTATCGAGTGATGCTTGTGCCGATGACCGCTATCACTGGGCCCCGTCTCGTGTCTATCACTAGAATGCTGTTCTTTTTCTTTGGCACTGAATGCAGATTCGGTTAATTTTTGGGCAAAGCTTTTGTTGTCGAATCTTTTTTTGTGTGAGTTGTGGTGTAGTTCATTATTTGAGATCTCACCGTACTTTTCACACTTACTGTACTCATTTTCTTGTATATCGTCCATAACGTCGTTATATAGAGGCGACACAAAATGGCGATAATCGTGTCGCGGAGCGTGAGACGGGTTGACGCCGGATGTGTATCTTTGGCTTCCGCTGTGTCTCCTTCCGTGTTCACCATGGTGGGAATGGTTATGGTGCTGTGATGACCTGGACTCCATCACCTCGCGGAAGTAACTGGCGAAATTGGGATATCTATCGCGTGGACTAGTTGCAAACTCAATAGGAGAGTCTCCTGGTCGTCGTAGGCTCCTATGAGTGTAAGAACTTCTTTGGTTGATGGGTATAGCCCCTCCAGGGCACTCATTCTGATGCGCACTCTTGGAACTCGTGGAACTTGAAGATTTGCGACCGTCGGCATCTTTCTCTACACGCGTGGCAGAATCCTGAGAACGGGAATGCGCATTCCGCGAACTGGAGTGTTTGTTCAAAAAGTTTGTAAACCCATGCATGTTCACTTTGATTTAGTTTTTAACGTTCTTATATAATTTTCTATGTAATATCTTTTTCACTACATTTTGAAGTCTACAGCATTGATCGAATCTTGGCTTAGTGGATTTCAGCTATACGGGAAAATAGACAGGCGAACAGTGAGCGTGCGTCCATTTTGTACATCCTTAAGAAATTAATTATTCAAATCTAAAATATTTTCTATAAATACGTTTATGTATGCATGTAAATGTCCACAAACAATATGAACGAATAGCATAGTTTACGGAAATCTCTAGCATATTTCCGTGTCGTCTCAACAATGGAGAGTAAAAACGGGTCGGGGAAGATTCAAGGTTACGATCGAGTCAACGTGTCCCGTTTAGGAACTTTATGCAGGAAGCACCGCAGCGCAGCGCAGCGCGCATGACGCCAAAACTCACACTGCTACAAAAACTTTCTATGTTAAGACGCATGCGTAACAGGAAGGGTCACCCTCCATTTTATTGTCCCAAACATTACACACACCACTCCACAAGAGAAGGCTGGAGAGTTGTTTAAGTTTTGGATCTCTTATTATGAATAACTATTTTCGTGATTCCGAAAATTATTACTTATTTATATATACCTTTTAGGCCATTAATTATAACCAAATATATATTTATTTGTTTTAAACGAAATTCATTCATATTAAGATAGTAGATAGGATATAAACACGGTCAGTCTAATAGCACTACATATTCGTTTACTACGCCTTTGCAGAAATACCAATTATCGAAACCCATTCTTGTTAGATCGAATATATAAATTATTTATTTATATATGGTAAAAAAAACTTCTGAGATGGATTTCTGAACTCTAATCTATCGATAAATTAAATCTAATATTTACGTCTCATCACTGATTGAACCGGATCCATAACTGTTTCATTAAATCTTAGTAACGTTATGTAGGTTTGTTATTTAACTACAGAACTATTTATATGTATAAAATGTGTGTAAATGTTTACACAAAACCAAAACAAGTAATGCTTGTGTATATAAAAACCGAAAACGTGTATTCGTAAATAGTGATTTAATTTGTCAAAACTGACTGTATTTATTTATTTATTTAAGATTGCCAACAAAATTACATGTATATACGAAGCCAATAGTAAGTTTAAAGTTTTTGATAACACATAATTTCACTTACAGGTAGTCATAGCATGCATTAGAGATTTTAGTACAAAACAAAACATATAAATTTAATAATTATATCGTGCACCGAAACTGGGTAATAATAATTAAATTAGAATTAAAATTAAATTTAAATTTAAATATTATTTATATTAATATTATAAATATATATAATAAAATAGATAACAGAAGGCTTACATTCCTTCTGTCGAAGAAATGAGAGTTAGATACAACTTAGTTTAAAAAAAATTTTTCGTGCTAGTAAAAGATAGACGAAACAGCAATGGAAAATTAACAGGTAACAGGGGAATTAAACACGAAATACACATAACAGTCTTAAAATACAAATATAATATAATATAATATAATAAATAAAATATAATAAATATAATATAAAATAAAATAATACGAAACTTAGGTAAGGCTAAGGTTACATTTTCATTAATAATTTGACGTCTGCATTTTCTGTGCTGACTGTACATATATTCAAAAATTAATTAAATGGGCATGCTTACAAAAGCTGAAGTAAGCATGTTTATTTAATACTGTTTGTTCTTCTTTTGTAAAATTTGGTAGCAAAACAAATTTAATATTATCTCAGAGTTACGGGTGCATACGATCCAACTTGGGGCTTCTTGAACTTAAGGGAGGAAGCAAGCCGTATTGTTTGTTACAGGCAGAGGTTACCACTTACCAGCAGGGGGCCATGTGCAGCGTTCCAAACCTTCATAAAAAAAACATGAAAGCGATTCTAGCTCAATAGAAGTTATCTAAAAAAAGTCACAATATTCAACAGCTTACCGAATGTTTTTTAATTGTTAATTTGACGTTAAATAAATAATGTTTTTAAACAGCGATTATATTTTATTGGAAAAGGGCAGTGCCTTGTCGGAAGCTCATTAAGGACTATATAGTTCAGCTAAGTTTTGTAACGACAAAAAAATTGGTTATCAATTACAAATCTAACGATAGGAAATTTGTTCGTTGAAGTGAATTTTCCATACCTTTTGACGCCCTTTGCAGGTTTTAAGTACAAATTGGACCGGTAAACATAAAACAGTTAATAATCTTAATGAACGAATCGACCCGAGATATGTATGCAGTTACGAATATCACATCGACAATGACAAACACTATTAAATCTATCGAGTCACAATTACAAGATCCATTATCGAAATGTTATTACTACTAATAACACTAAGAAATCAACACTTTCACAAATCATTTTATAAAAGTAGCGGCGTCAAATTATTTATTTTATTTAACGAATTAAGTACGACCTATACATCTGTTTTGATAATTGCGTTATCTTAAAACGCGTTTACTTTGATTTAAGCAGTATTGCAAAAGCTCGTAACACAACTTGCAGAATGAAATCCAATAGCTCAGCAGTTTAAAAAGATCTTCTGTTAAATCTTGTCATCTATCACTTTATATAAATTAGTTATCTTCATTAGATAATACTGTCAAGAGGTATTTTCGTAGGCGGAAATTTCCGAAACAACAGATCAGATTTTGAAAAAATTCTTACACAAAGTGGAAGCTACATTATCCCTGAGTGCGATACGCTACTCTTGTATCCCGACAAAGAGGGGATGTTTTTGTATATCTTTTGAATTTACCGATGGTAGGTAAATAGTAAACGCTATCCGGAAAGGGCCGCTAGTAATTTTATAAAAATGGACAAAAATATGCAAGGCGAATGAAAACTTTTTCATGTTTGAGACAAACGTAATAGTTTTTTTTTTTTTATTTATTGAAAATTTTAAACTTATAAAGAAAATAAAAAACAATGACCGGGTACGGCGCGGCGGTGTTAGCATTCCTTTTAAGTTGTAGATATAATGCAGAATATTGATTAGCTGTTCCGAGGCTTTCCGTCCACAAACAACCCTCAGTGTGAAATAGTTTGAAACAATCCAGTACTCTCTGAATGTCCAAACTTGGACAAATTTTTGGTTAAGTTAGTAAATAATTTAGCCTTAAGAAGTTATTCATATAACCAATAACCCTGTATATAAGAGTAATGAGTGGTGACCCTATTACGAAACGTTTATTCTATATTCACCCAATTTATTCTCACTTTACGAGTACCTATGTGAAATCTGAAAATTTCTATAGTTTCGTCAAATAAAAAAATAGTAAGTGCCAAAACTAGTTAAAAAATTATCGTTGAGTTACTAGTACTAGTCCAATCACGGTTCTAGAACCAGTGACGTGAACAGTGGGCATGTCCTAGAACCAAAAAAATTCGAAGCCATGTGTCAAGTACACGAACGGAGTCTCTTTGAGGGGCACTTAATATCCTCTGGGTCGATAGAAAGAGTGACTCGACTAATAGTAGATAATAGTAGTCTTAGTGCGACGGGTATCTTGGCTTCCCCATTCCTTAAGGGCAGAGGATACCGTTTATGTCAAAAGTAGAATGGGCTGCCACGGTAGCCCATAGACTCATAGCTTGGTGAGCATAGGCAGTGTACCTGCGGACCCATAAGAGAATGGAATAACGGAACATTTATACGGAACAAAACGCATAAATCAAGCAATATACGATAAGGGGTTTGGGAATATGCCTACGTGTGTCCATTTTTTTTTGGGTTTGGGAATATGCCTACGTGTGTCCATTTTTTTTTGAAGGCCATATGAATATTTGTTACGGTTTTTGTATATAAATGAAATTAAGTCAAATACTAATTTTAAGATCCAGAAAACCTAGTTATTACTTTGATGAGCGACAATTTACATTTATATATAATTCTATAAACTAATTAAACTTTAGTGAATCGAAAACATATAACGATTTTTTTTTCTAAAATACTCTCGGATCTTTGTCTGTTCAGTGTGTCAATTGTACAAAACGATTATTTAGATTAACAACAATGATATCAATAATAATTTACAAAACATTTCAAGGGTTATGAATTTGCACGTAATTTTATTTGTTAATTAAATTTCAATTTCTAATTTTGACCCAAATAAATAAACAAATAAATTCCGTACGGGTCGAGCTAAATAAAACCGTTTAAAAATACGCCAATTGTGAGAAATATTTTTTTAACGAATCACCCACCATGTGTTTAGTAAGAAATGCATATTTTAAATTAAGTAAAGTAACCAGAACTAACCTGACAAAACAATAAGTACAAGATGAAGAAACTGATAATGCTAAACGTTAACAATGACATTAGGCCTAAACAATTAGTTTTGTTTTGTTTACTTATTCCACTCTGTAATATGTAGGGTGCTGAATAAAAATAGACGCATTGTTATTTTTATCAAAACCACACATTAAAAAAATATCGTACAATTGTACAGTATCCTTGCCGCAATGTATCAAAGATACACCGACAGTTCGTACAATCACCATGTGCTACGACATAACACAACTACAAAACGTAAACAAAAACGCCGCGCCGTCTAAGTCGAGATTCGATCAACAATATTTTGAACGACTGATCACGTCTGGTCACTTCCACGTTACGAACTTAGTAGTAAACAAGTAATCACATTGTGTGTCACATACGTTGTAAAGTTTCGGCAAGCGCACGACGCTCGCCCGCGGTCGCCGTCGGTCGACTAACTTAACAGCGACGCTACCCGCTTGGGTACGGCGGCGTGCACGGCCGCGTGCACGACGCGACGGCACGGATAAGCAGCCAGACCCAAACAGCGGGGCCTAGAGGGCGGTGGGCGATGGGGCGCGGGCCCGCTTCGTTTCCGGGCACGAGTCGGTCTCTTGCTCTACCGCGTGTCGAAAAGCCGCTGTACCTTCTCATATACCGCGACCGGCCTTGCTCATTCAACATAATTGAATAGCCGGGCTGTAACAGGTTCGCAGACTTTTTTTTGACTATCGTAAACTTGCTGGCGCACACGCGACTTCGCCCGTGTTTTAAAGGTTCAATGTTGCATTGTAAAGATACACAGTTAAATTCACGCAACTTTTATAAATATTACTAATGTAACTTAGAAATAATAAAAAATATATTTAATTAAATAATATTGTGTCTACATATTTGTCAATATCATTTGTCAAACTAATTAAAATTCGTTGTGAAACTGTGTGAAATGTAATTAATTCACAATCAAAATATCATGAATTTTGATACTCTAGGCAGATTAACTTCATCGTTAATCATAAAGTTGACAGCTAAATAATCTAAACGTAAAAATATATACAGCGGGAAAATACGCCTTAAATTAATAATATTGGCGGACATTTCACAAAGCACCACCTAAGCCCAAAGTAAGTTAAACATAGCTTGTATCATGGATATCAGACAACTGATATAATACTTATATGCATTTTTGTAAATATATACATATAATAAAAACCAACACCCAGACACAGAACAAACATCTATGTTCATCGCATAAATGTTTGTCCTGGATGGGAATCGAACCCACGACCAGAAGGCAGGGTTACTACCAACTGAGCTGTGAGGCCTGAATTATATTATGCTCGATAGATGTATCTCAATAACATATCGAGAACATAGTGTCCAGTCAAACCTAACATTAGATAAACAACAATGTATTTCGTTTGGATAAAAAAAAATACATAATTAAAAACGAAAAAATATTGAAGCCCTTTATAAAATATATTTGATGCTTGAGGTCCTCAACCACCTGAGGTGTTATTTATCCTCCTCCACGATAAACTGTTGGACAGTTCCCCCTCCCCCCCAAAACAATAATTCAAGAATGATCTGAAATGATGATGAACACCTAACAGCTCAGTTGATAGCAACTCTACCTATGCTCTATAGGTCGTGGGTTCGAATCCCATCCAGGACAGACAAAAATTTCTGTAACGAAGGTATTTGTATTTATAAAAAATATAAGTATACTATCAGTTATCGGGATGTGTTATGTCCGCTTATATTTATTATTATGATTAATATTAATATAGCCTCATTAGAGTTGGCCGACAGCGTAAACCCAACTCAACAGGATGACTTAAGGTACGCGTCTCAGTTTCGTAGATTGTGAAAATCCCGTCAAAAAGGCCTTTGCTATATGCTGAACGATCAATAACTTTTAACTGGCCTCATAGCTCAGTTGGTAGTAACTCTGCCTTCTGCGCTGTAGACCGTGGGTTCGATTCCCACTTAAGACAAACATTAGTGTGACGAAGTTTTCGTTCTGTGACCCAGAGGTGTTGATATGTTGGCATGGCGAAGTTGATCGACTGACAGAAACTATTCCGATCGGAATACATACATTCCGATATGTATAAATTTATAAATAAAACGTATTTAAGTATTATATCAGTTGTCTGGTTCCCACGACACAAGCTATTTACTAAGCCTACTTTGGGGCTAGATGGCGCTGTGTGAAATGTCAAAAATATAATAGTTTGTATGCTTTATTAGGTACTTAGGCTATGGCATGCCTCCCCACCCCACACGCATTAGGACTCTCAATTTGAATACAGACATCTCAAATCGCTCACATAGTCACTTAATACTTGCATGATGCGCAGTTGCCTATGGAATTTACGCCATTTAAACGCTTATCTTTAGGACGAACGTTGTTGTCCTCGCTAATCTATATTTTTTATGGGACGAGAATATGATCCATCCTCTAGCAGTAGTAACCTCTGCCCATAACTAGCAATAAGACTTGGGTCCTCCCCTAAGGTAACCTTACCAGGTACCGTAGGCTCCCCTTGGGTAAGACAAGAGCCAAGTCGCACCGTATGCGCCCCTAAGTCGGAGACGTGAAGATGCTATGTATCTAATTATTTATTATTTAAGAGCAGTAGAACTCTCGCCAAGTTCGTCCGGGGAATTACTGCCACCATGCCAATTTCTGCCGCCAATCAGTAACATTAGCAGTAACAGTAGCATTCGGGTTACTGTGTTCCGGTTTGAAAGGTGTGGTTGCTGGTGAAATTACAGGCACATGACACATTCCACCTACACGTCTCAGAGTTACGGGTGCATACGATGCGACTTGGGTCTTGTCGTACGGGAGGACCCAAGTTGTATCGGTTGTTATGGGCAGAGGTTACAGCTTAACAGCAGGTGGGCCGTCGCCTCATTCCAAAACTGTATCACTTAAAAAATAGATTCAAATATATTATGACGAAGTCTATTATGATGAACATTGTTTAAGCAGTGCTGCTTGCTTTAGCTTAGCTTTACGATGTTTCGGTTCTCTGTGATTGTCTTTAATATTTAGTAGAAGTAGAACTTGTGCTAAGTTCGCCCGAAGAATTACTTCCACCACACCTGGTAATCTGCCGCCAAGTAGTGATGCACTTCTGTTGCTAATCCGGTGGAAGGGAGTGGGTGCCGGTGAAATAACTGGTGTATGAGTCGTAACATCCCCGTCTCGGGTGGCGGACGGGTGGATGGACGGCGGTTACTACTTAACATCAGGTTGAACGTTTATTATTTTCTTTCATATATTTAACAAAACGGTATTCGTAACGATATTAATTGGAAGCCAACACTCGTAACATCATGGGAACAATTAAGTAATTATTTCAAACACAGTTAAGCGCCCGCCCGCGCCCGCTCGTGACACTAACCGAAATAACCGCATTTCACTTAAGCAATAATCGCAATTGTCACTTACAATTCTTAACTCGAGGATTATTGTTCCCTTATGTGGCCATAAAAAGTTTAACTATCTGTGCATGTGTTTGGGTATATTTTCGTTGAATTTTAGTTTTTGAATCGTTCATTAGTTAACCACCCTTTCTGTCAGTAATATTTTTAAAAAACGAAAGACAGTGAATTGTGCACTATTTATATCCTAAGAAATTATTTGTTACGCTTTCACGTCTAAACCGATTATGATGAATTTTGATATGGAGATAGACGGGACCCTGGAGACGGTTATAGGCTCATTTTCTCGATAAAACTTACAGGGGGTGGGGTGAGGAGAGGGGTAAACATTGTATAAAACTTTTTGGTTGACAAAACCAACACTAACGCGAGCGAAGCCGCGGGTAAAAGTTATATCCTATAAATTATAGATTTTGATCACTGAACTATGGGGATCGAGTAAAAAAGTACAATAATCTAAATATTTTAAAATCAACTGTCAACAAAGGAATGCTGCATTAACGTTGTGAAAAACCTAACAAATATCCGGTTTTAGGGTTTTTAAGTTTCTGATATCGTTATAATTCAAATAAATTTTATCAGTTTAGAACCTTCCCCTTTCTCCAAAAGCCTGCATAACACTGTCAAGGCCATCTGCGGTCTGCATCAAGTTCATGCATGAATACAAATTATTTGTGCAACGTATGCAATCAGATTGCTATGCTGCTATCTACGCAACGTAAATAATACATGTAAAAATTGATAAAGTTAGCTTACCTGTAGTGTGATGATGATGAGGTACCGCCCTCTGAAATAAATAAAAATAAGCCAACTATAAAAGCATGTAAGTGATAAAATAAACGAAGACTGAAATGTTGAATGAAATTTAAATTGCAACATTACAACATAAATGTGAAAAGGCATTGTGTGCTGTGAGAGGCAATTGAATAATTATCAGTTAAGAGGAACAGCCGTCACTTTTTTATTTCTACCACAAAATAACAATTTACACATGTATTTAAAAATAAAATTTGTAAATTTAGTCATTCGAAGATCTAAAAGCGGACGAGAAAAATAAAACTCAATAAAATATTAAGACTCAAAAACGAGTTGCAAAAGTTTCAATGTCTGTCTTTCAATGCGTTTTATTCTTGTATTATCCGAAAATAATACAAGAATAACACAGTTAGTTATAGCTAATTACGCACACCGTTTTCCACTGACCGGTAAGGAAATAATCATTTCAAATAAATAAGCCTTGTAGAAATGGAATTAAAATAGTACGAATAAAAGTTCCAATATGTTGTCTACGATAATTATCTCATTAATATTGTTCCTATCCTATCCTTTGACTGGCCTCATAGCTCAGTTGGTAGTAACCCTGCCTTCTGCGCTGTAGGTCGTGGGTTCGATTCCCACCCCGGACAAACATTGTCTGACGAACATAGATGTTTGTTCTGCGTCTAGGTGCTTAATATATATTATATGTATTTATTACCCAAAAAAAGTATATGTGTCTGGTTCCCATGATACAAAACGCTATGCTTAGCTTACTTTTGGGACTAGTTGGCGCTGTGTGAAATGTCCACCAATATTATTTTTATTATATTATTATTATCGTCAAAATTCCCAGATGGCTCGGTTTGGGGCTTCGCTTGTATAAAATACTGAGTAGCTTGGTCCAAGTAGAAGAGTAGTTGTCTTAAGCTTCTGGCTATATTTATTGTACGGAAACAAATTGAAAACACTAACAAGTTTTTACAGGCAAGTACTACCACTATACCTATTACTGCCGCCAAAAAAACATGCATTCGCATTACTGTATTTCGATTTAAAGGTGCGTGGGCTGCCGATAGAATTACAGGAACATAAGACGTTCCACCTTCTCTTCTGAGTTATGGTCAAAGCGCGATGCGATTTATGTATTCTCATACCTAAGTGCACGAAGACCCAAGACATATTGCTTTTGTTAACATCAAGTGGGCTACATCACATTGACTTACCTAAATAAAGTGAAACAGGTGTATAAAGGATTTCTTTTTTATATGAAAACCAACATTATATAATGTTATGTATGTATGTATTTATTTAAAATCAGACTTAACGCCTGTTTCAGCTGTAAGTAGATCCACCACGCATTGAAAATGTGACAGCGACGTTTAAGCTTAAGTTATTAGGTTAAGTTTGAACTAAGAGAGTGTGAACAGGCAAAACTACAGACAAGTACTCTCACGTAGAGGTGTGTAGTTATATTATATATATTATAATTAATATATATATACAGGGTTACAGGAAAAGTCGTGCTAGATCCGTTAAGGGCGTGGAGTACCCATCATTTCTGACTTATTTCACTATGAAACACCCTACCCTAAACTTAACCCTTTTCGAGATATTCGACTTTTAATTTTTTATTGAATAATGCCGATTTTTAGGCTACGAAATTTATTTTTGTTTATTTTGTGTATCTTATTATTATTATTATTGCATTTTTACATGTGTAATAAGATGCTTTAGGACATCAATCATTAAAATAGTGCATAAGTTAATTGAATAGACCGTAGTAGACAAGTGAAAGTAAAAAAATAAAAAATATATTAGCAAGCTTATTTTTCTCTAAGGGATATCTAAAAAAAATATTATGACACTTGTTCGGCAGATATTTTTTAAAATATCTACGTTTCATCAGCTATCTAACGAGGTATAATAATCTAGGGTTTTATTCAAATGCATTGGAAAAAAATTAGTTTCATAGGCGACAGTGGAGAAGAAAATTTATACTTAGCCCTAAAAAGTAAAATAAAACATTAGGTATGCATGAAATGTCATTTATTAAAGGTTTTCACACAACTTTTTCTTATTCTACAGTTCATGTTCAACATGGCCGCCTCTATTTCTGAAACATTGTCGCATCCTTCTACGGAGACCAGTCTTCACTACTCCAGTGGTCAACGTGGTCCTCATTTTATTTGCTGCATCCACAATCCTTTCTCTTAAGTCTTCCACAGACAAAACTGGATTCGGCTCGCTGTACACAAGACTTTTCATGCACCCCCATACATGAAAATCCATGGGAGTTAGGTCCGGACTTCTTGCTGGCCATGGCAACGGCCCACCTCGTCCTATCCATTTGTTTGGATAATTTGTGTCCAGCCAGTCTCTGACACTTCTTCTGAAATGGGCAGGGCAGCCATCGTGTTGGAACCACATGTCCCTGATCAGGTTGAGTGGCAGATCATCCAGCAAATCACTCAAGTCTGCTCTCAGGAAATTTTCGTAGCTTTCCCCATTTAGATTATCCGGGAGAAAGTAAGGTCCAATCAAATGATTAGAGATAATGCCCATCCACACATTCACGCTGAATCTTCGTTGGGACCCTTTCACTCTTTTCTTATTGGGATTCCTTAGTTCTTTTGGGGCCCAGTAATGGACGTTGTGATAGTTGGTTATGCCATCTTTATCAAATTTGGACTCATCCGTCCACAAGATATTTCTTAGAAAATCTGGGTCTTCTACGTCAGCATTTAGCATAAATCTGCAAAAGTCCAATCTTCTCGCGGGGTCTCCTTCTTCAATAACGTGTACCGGCGTGTAATGGTACGGGTATAGGCCAGCAGTATGCACTGTAAACCACACTCTCCATTGCGAAAGTCCCAGATCACGGGCAACAATATTAGTGGAAGTAGTCGGATCCGCTCGAAAGCGTTGCACTATCTCATTGTCCTGTTCTTCGTCGTCAATTCGTGGTCTTCCCATGTCTGTATTTCGTCTCAAAACAGAGCCAGTTTCTTTAAGTCTTCGATAAACTCTGTCAAAACAGGCCACATCCGGCACTCGACGACCGGGGTAGCGAGTTATGTATTCGTTACGAGCTACCGTTAGAACTGCTACCTGGAGCGTCCCAACTACTTTTTTCCACGAAATGTAATACAAACCCTAGATTGTTAGACCTCGTTAGATAGCTGATGCAACGTAGATATTTTAAAAAATATCTGCCGAACAAGTGTCATAATATTTTTTTTAGATATCCCTTAGAGAAAAATAAGCTTGCTAATATATTTTTTATTTTTTTACTTTCACTTGTCTACTACGGTCTATTCAATTAACTTATGCACTATTTTAATGATTGATGTCCTAAAGCATCTTATTACACATGTAAAAATGCAATAATAATAATAATAAGATACACAAAATAAACAAAAATAAATTTCGTAGCCTAAAAATCGGCATTATTCAATAAAAAATTAAAAGTCGAATATCTCGAAAAGGGTTAAGTTTAGGGTAGGGTGTTTCATAGTGAAATAAGTCAGAAATGATGGGTACTCCACGCCCTTAACGGATCTAGCACGACTTTTCCTGTAACCCTGTATATATATATATTATAATTTGCACAACGTACAAAATCTAATGTCCAGGAAAAATTATGAAATGATTATTTCTCTGATGGGATGTAGTCTGACTTAATAATTAACAGAAAAGAACCAACTTGAGTTATATTACTCAAGTACGGTTTAAAGCTGCCAACGATATTTCACCCGATCGATGAGCTTGGAAAGTTCTCGCTTCAAGCGCGGAGAGCAATTAGTTACTTGATATATATTACGGTGAAACGCAATTCCTTTCAGCCGTAGGTTTTGATCGTTTCCTTAAATAGTTTCAGGTTAAAATTTACTTTTCATGGCACACATCTCAGTCGACGGTAACTCTGCCCGCTGTACTGTAGGTCGAGGGTTCGTTTACCATCCAGACCCAGACCAAAACATTTGTATGATAACAGATGTTTGGTCTGCGTCTAAGTATGTACTGACCTACAAAAAAATTAAGTATTCTTTCAATTTTCACTTATCTAGTACTCATGATAAATTCTGTTTAAATGGGGGCCAGATGGCGCTGCGAAATGTCTACCAATGCTTTATTAACAAAACTTATTGCTTATTGGATGATTGTTATGAAGGGTGAACAGTTTCTTTATTGTTCATTGCTGTATTTAGTATTTAAAGTGATCACGGTCCGCGAGTACGTTCCACACGTCCCTCAAGCGTGCAGTCCCTACTATGGATAGACTGGTCGCTGTATCATTTACTCTCAAGAACTGTGTCTGTCGCGATTCATAATGTAGATGAATATTTTAACGATTAGTACCCATTGTAACTGTGGATAGTACGGAACGAGCGATTGGCCCACGTGTTTTTAATGACATATCAACTAGCAGCAATACAACTAGGCTCCACTTTGTGTGATAAAGTTACGCAACGAGTAGATGGCCCATTTAGTGTTAAGTGGCAACCTCTGCCCATACAAGCAATACGACTTGTGTCCTCCCTACTAGGTACGACAAGACCCAAGTCGCATCGTATGCGCCCGTAACTATGAGACGTGTAGGTGGAATGTCTCATGTGCCTGTAATTTCACCGGCAACCACACCTTTCAAACCGGAACACAGTAACGCGAACGCGTTACTGCTTGGTGGCAGAAATAGGCACGGTAAAGTGGGCTAATTCGGTACTTTCGGGAAATACAACGTATTTAGTGTTAAGTCTAGAATATAATCACTAAATATATTTTATATCTACACCGCTGCGACATAAATGTAATAATAGTAGTTATTAGTATTAATCCACATACTTTCGCATGGTTCGTTCGGGTGCGTCGCAGTATGCCCAGCTGAGACAAGAGATATGTATGTACTGTTTCTCTGTCTCTGTCTGCTTCCTACAGGTAGCGTTCATCTTGTATCGAGGATCGAATAGGCAATTTTTGAAAACGGAAGAGATCGCGGTCTTTTTTTATCACAGGTGTGTATGATCATCTTTTAACAATCTCACCAACAAGTATTGAACCAGAGAGAGTTTTTTCTTCGGCTGAGTTGCTTTGCAACAAATAAGATCACGTTTAAGTGGCAAAAGTTTGAACTCACTGATATTTTTGAGAGCTTACTATAAAGAGAAAAAATCACCTAACGCAAAAAAAAAAACTTGATCATGATCACTCTGGCTAGAGAGAGACTAAATTCAAGATATTTTGTAATGGTAACCTACGAAATTAATTTAAAAAGATATCAAAAATATTAGTATGTCGTGACGAGTGAAACGGATGCTGGATTCATACTATCTATTAAATGATAGGTACATATGCATTGCATATACATACTTTTTCAAATGCCAAATCACACTACATAACAAAAAAAAATGATTTTAAATGGTATTGAACTATTGTCTTATCATTTGATATCTATTTGATTAA
The DNA here is from genome assembly GCA_947359385.1 of Chesias legatella. Taxonomy (NCBI): domain Eukaryota; kingdom Metazoa; phylum Arthropoda; class Insecta; order Lepidoptera; family Geometridae; genus Chesias; species Chesias legatella. The sequence goes on along the minus strand of OX375762.1, from coordinate 10,726,760 downwards.
ACATGACAAAGACAACTAAAAATATTGTTACCTATTTATAAATCTTTGCTCGATTTTTATGATTTAGTTCTAATATTTCTAATAATTATTTACATTAAAGTCCATGTTCTAACCTCTAACATATATGGTTAGATCCATATGATGTTAGATATAACTGGTCCATTTTGTTTACATAAAGGTATTTTTAATTTACAAGCTACCTATTATAATGACCTGATGACAAACTGGTTCGATATAATATCATACCGTTTTTTCTTTTTACTTTGAACCAGATTATCAAGAGTATCACTTTGAGCAGCCTGAATGAATGCCAACGTTTCTAAATCGCCAACGTTTATGAAACACGTGCCTTTTAAGGAAAACGGAGCGCGCATAGCTCTAGTTACAATTAGGGAATGCCACCATCGCTATTTGATATGAGACGAGTGATACCATTCGATGCTGGGTTGATGTCTATCAATTGTACATATGGATAAGATATTTAAAAAACCACATTATTAATTTTAGTGCAAAAGGAGCCTCTTTGAGGCGCACTTTAATCCTTTCAACACTGGTTCGAGTGAGCTAGAAACAGAGTAGTAGTAGTGCTCACTTTCCAGAGGTTTGTTTTGAAAGACAACACACACCGCCATCTAGCTCCGAACTAAGCATAGCTTGTACTATGGGAACCAGACAAATGATAGAATAAATACATACATTTTTGTAAACACATATATTCATATGATACGTATTAACACCCAGACACAGAACAAACATCTATATTCGTCACAGAAATGTTTCTCCTGGGTGGGAATCAAACCCACGACCTACAGCGCCGAAGGCAGAGTTACTACCAACTGAGCTTTGAGGCCAGTTAAAACATGAAAATATAGGTAAGACCGTGATAATTCATGCAAATATGAGGTCCCTACCGTTTATTGGATGACCTCGGTTACATGAATCAGTTGAAACAATTGAAAATGAACGCAACACCCACCTATATAAGTCTAGAGTTTACGATTTGATCATCCAACATCATAAAATGTCGGTCGAGGTTAGGAACGAGTTTTTTTTTATGTGTTACAGCTACGGAACGAGCCGACGGCCCACCTGGTGTAAGTTGTAACCTCGGCCCATAACAACCGATGCAACTTGGATTCCCTACTAGGTACGACAAGAGCCAAGTCGCATTGTATGCGCCCGTAACTCTAAGACGTGTAGGTGGAATATCTTCATGTACCTGTAATTTCATCGGCAACCACACCATTCAAACCGAAATACAGCAACGTAAATGCGTTACTGCATGGCGGCTGAAATGGGCATGGTAGCAGTACGTCCTCGGACGAACTTGGCGTGAGTTCTACTGCTTTTAAAAGAGTTACTTGAAGGTAGATCTTTCATCCTTCAAACATAAACAACTCTCCAAATTTCGATTTCGATAAAAAAATTCGTCGTTAGCTTATGTACCACAAATTTACAATATATGTGTGGCTGTGTAACGGTGATTTAAGTATATGATTTCGTAAAAATATTATTTACATGTTCTAACATCTTCTGAATAATCAAACCAAGCAGTGCCGAACGCGCTCTTGATCGTTCGACTACATACGCGTTTGCGAGTCTTATACAAAGGCACGAAATGAAAGAATATTTTTGCTCCTGCATGACTACTTTTTGCCACCCACGGAGAGGCAAAATCCGATGGGGAAATAAGTAGGGCAGTTAGGGAAACAACAAATGAAATCTCTTTTCATTTCACGAAGTTACGGAACGAGCAAGCGACAAAGCAAGTGTCGTGCTCCAATCTTTGAAGTCTTTGCAGTCCCTGTTGTCGGATATTCCAGACCGCACAGGTTTCTAATATGGCTTATCTATTACCATAGTTGGAAATGGCAACGTAGCGCCACCCGGCATTTTAAAGTACATCCGTAAAAGCTATGTTATCGTAATCAAATCAAATATTTATTTGCTTCAAGAAGGGTAACAAGATCTTAAAATATAATGTATAAACATAGTCGGTACCACATTCTTCTGCCATAAATATCATGCAATAATTTCAATTATAAACACTAAACAATTACTAAATCAAGAATCAATAAACGTTACAATAAACATACAATTTCAAAATACAATTTCATTTCGTCAAAATTATTAAGTCACAATATCGTAGGTTGGCATGTCAGTAACTGCCAACAACCAAAGTAATTTTTACTTAAGTTTTTACTTACTTACTTTTTACTTAAAACGATACTTTACCTGCCACGTGAGTGCGTCTAAATTGAGTCCCAACCTAAACGTGACGAAGTATTTGCTTGTGGTTTTGCAATAATAATATGGAACCAACAAGTCTTAACGTTACCGCAAGCAGTAGGCACGGCGGATTTGAGGTTCGAGGATCGTAGGTTAATGATATGATAATCATTTATCGCCACGGAGACGCTAGATGCGCGAAGTATCGTAAGAATGTTGTATCGTGAAGAAAAAGTTTGAAATGGTTTTATTTCAATGTTAGAAATGATTTAGGCGAAAAGTCGAGAAACGAATATTATTTTCAATATAACCTGATGTTTTTAGTTTTGTGATAAATTTTAAAGTTCGTATGAAATAAAAACACTTTATACATTATTTTGCACGTATTAACTGCGATGGTATACGACGGCGCCGACAAGGGATTGCCTATATTAGGCCTTAGGAAATGGACGAAAAAAATATATTCCACAGTTCATTCTTCATGGAGGACCCACAAATGTATTAAAATTTGCTTTAAGACGACCAAGCACTCAGCTCTAAGGGTTAATTTGCTCTTCGCGCGAGTACTCCGCCAGCCATTCAGCCTTGATGGCGTAGTGCACGCGAGACACAAAGTTCAAGGTCGCGGGTGTCGCCGGCAGCAGACAAGCTCTGTTCGGTCGATGCTGTCCACACATGTACTAACACAAAGACTTCCTCTTCTTTTCCATCTTTTAAATCGTTATGCACGCCCACTCCGGTTTTGAGCAAACTAAGTCCAACCTTTATATCAAAAGTTATCAAAATTGGTTCAGTTTAGGCATGAAAACGTAAGTAACCAAGAGAATATAATATTAAATGAAATATGTATTACATTTTGCCTTTTTTTGAGAAAAAAATATTTATAGGCTCATGGTTAGTTAACGTTCTACCGATCCTGTAATATAAACATAATAAATCAGTATTACAGCATAAAGCGACCATTCTATAATAAGACAATTCAGGCCAGTCCATGAGTTAAACAATGATCGTATTTCAAGCATAATGTACCCATATATGCAGTCACGTTGACGAATATTAATTATGTTCAAAAAGTATGATGTTGTTTCATACCTTTGTATAGAGCTTTGTATAACCTGAAGGAGTAATGTGACCAAAGCCTACAGACCCTATGTTGAAAAAAATGCTAGTTAAGTAACAAAAGCGGTGGTAATATTCTGACATGATATTTATTAAGACCGGAAACTTGCAACTATGGAGTGGAGGATACACAAAACAAAGAGACTTAACCCGATAAAGTACAAGATTGTTACGGTCGCGGAATGCTCAAGATTAGAATCAGAATTGTATTTTATGTTACATCGTGATTTTTCTGTTCAATAATATTACCTATTTATTTTCTTGTTTTAGAACGATTCTAAAGCGTTTTACGTCATCAAAACGTCGTAATCTCCATGTATATATATATATAGCCACAGTAATGTATCAAAGAAGTTCACGCGTATATAGGTATTATAATATGGTAAACTTGCCGTGGATTGATCGTTAATCATGATAATGTCACTAAGTAAGTTTGAGACACAAACCTTATCGTAACTCACGTGATAGCTAGGCTCTTTGGAATGGATGAAATATAAAGGATAGTACCGAATCCTGTATATATAACTGTATTGGTAACCAAATAAAAAACCCCCTTCGTAACTCAAATATTTGCTTCTTTTGTAGAAACTGTCATCGCACTATGACACAGATTGATGTCAAAGTAGTATTGTATAAACAAACTTAGTTTCCCGTACTGACATGCCCTTTTTTATCCCCTTGTACGCCAAACGGCAGATGAAACAGGTTGAGTATTCAGGAAGAAATTGGAAATTTGGACAAAGAACCCCAGAAATGCTCTAAGGCACTGAATTTCACCGAAAAACAATAGAGATATTAATGAATTAGCTATCTGACATCATTGAAATAAAACAATTATGTTATTTTATAACTTTATACCAGGAAAATCTTCTGTGGTAGGTACAAGGCGAAATTTGGGTTTTACAATACATATATTATTATTATGCTAATTCCATTGTGAATGGGTCGATAGGTTAAGCTGGCTGAACATCGAGGGCACACGAAAATAATTTCAATATTATAATTTTGTACAGATGTATTTTGGATGGCTCACATGACTATACATTAGAGATTTTTAGGGATTCTAATATTGAATCCTATAAATAAATAAACAGTGGCGGGCATTTCAAACTGTGTCATCTATCCTCAAACTAAGCTCTATCTCAATGGAGTAATTTGGAAGTAATCCCCCCTGGAGACGGTTATAGGCTACTTTTACTCGCTAAAAACTTATTGAGGGTGGGGTGAGGGGAGGGGTAAACTTTTTATTGCGTCGTCCGACAAAATGAACAATAACACGGATAAATGCTATTATAAATATATTTTAACACCCAGAATGGCGAGCCATCCACTAACGTTTTTACTTTCGGCATCATCCCGTTGAAGTACCGACAGTTTAATATGAAATCGTTGAATCAGAGGATTATTGCGACAATTTAGTTGTAACAAAGAACAGAAGATTATCGCTACAATTTATTTGTCACGGAGAACACAAGATTATCGCGACAATTTATTTGTCACGGAGAACAGAAGATTATCGCGACAATTTAGTTGTGATGGAGAAGGAGAGGATTGTAATAGAGTAAATATGAGAATGTGAGTGAGAATATAATATTCTCATTGTCTTTGTATTTGTCGTGACCGCTAGAAAGTCCAGCGTTAGTCTATATTTTTTGTGATAAAGTTACGAAACGAGCAGATGGCCGACCTGGTGTTAAGCGACAACAAGCAATACGTCTTGGGTCCTTCCCTACTGAGGTACGACAAGACCCAAGTCGCCTTTTATGCGCTCGTAACTCGGAGATGAGAAGGTGGATCGTCTCATGTGCCTATAATTTCACCGGCAACCACACCATTCAAACCGGAACAGTAACGCGAATGCATTTGAAAGAAAGAAAGAAAGAAAATAACATTTAGTTGTAACAACTTATTACAGTTCTAGGCTATACACAATAATCAATACAAAAATAAGTAATAAAATGTAATAAATTAGTCACAAAATGGTGTCTACCTCTACTCAGCATTTGCTGGTTCTGTGTAACAACCAGCGCTGGTCTTCCGGTAGACCCGTCTAGTGAGATCACGGACAAAAGTGATGAGAATGGTACTTCTTTCTTTGGTACTTCTAGGCGGCAGAAATGGGTATGGTGGCAGCACCTGACGAACTTGGCGTAAGTTCTAGCACAAGTGAATTACTAATAATACACAGGTAATGTAATTAAATTGCAAAAATTATTTACCAACATTGTTTGCGACCATGAAACTTTAATTCCTATTTAAATAAAACGAAAACAATAGTACATTTTTAATACGTAAACAAGCTATTTAATTAGCATTAAAATCACATTTAGAGATGAACCAAAAATATGTTTATTATAGCAGTTATTTGAATTATAGTGACTGGCCTCATAGCTCTGTTGGCAGTAACCCTGCCTACCGCGCTGTAGGCCGTGGGTTCGATTTCCACTCAGGACAAACATTTATGTGACGAATGTAGATGTTTGTTCTGTGTCTGGTGGTTTTAAGCGCAAAGTAAGGTAAAGCGTGTCATTCTACCTGCGCACGTTCCTATGGATAATGGGTATCGCCTACATCAATCATCTATAACGCCGACAGATCCGATAATAGTCACGGATGATACAGTCAATGAAAACTATGAATAAACCGCTTGCATGATGTCAATGCTTATTTTGAACACTTATCATCAACTTACTGGCCATCCCACAAGGCATAGGGTTAGCAAAACGTATTTAAAACAATATCTTAAATAAATCATTCATAAGCCCATATGTAATGATAACACCCAAGTCCCCAGAAAAACAGTTGTATACTGTGATTAGTGATGTCGTATTGAGACCAGAAGGGCCATCGTATTTATATTGCGTTTCACAAGAGGGCCCCTTCCCGCTACAACGCGGCCAAGGTATCTTGTTAGATAAAGTAATTCTTAAACTACTCAGGGGCATGCTACTTGACTGATAATGACGAGCCATGGAGCTCAGGTCCGCTACAAGAAATTGAAAAACCAATCTTGTGCGTGTATATCAGAACTATATCGATATCATTATCGGTAGCGTGTGGCACTGATTGTATACTCGATAAAAATATACTAACATGTTCTCATCAACCCTGATTGTTGATGTTGTGAAAATCTAACAATAACAAGTTGAGAATGTGTGTATCAAACGTAAGATAAGCAAATTGTGATATTAGAATTCACAATTGCACCGCACAATTTCCTAATACCCGGTCGTGAACATGTGACAATAGACAGTTTCATTTAGCAGATGCAATACGATCGCATTTTGTTTGATATGTAAAAACGGAGGTAAACATTTATTTACACGTTACCTTTTCTTGTTGTTGTTGGTGATACTGTTGCGACACCAATCTCACGCCGCTGAGTTCCAGGGAGCGCGGGTCGAGAGATCGGCTCCGTGGTTTCTCAGAGTAAAACACATCTTCGTCCCTTTTCCCTTTCTTCCACCGAAAGTAATGTGCCATGTCGGGCGCTCACATAAACTACACACTACGCACTCATCTCGCGTTCGCGTATACGTTTGCTGAACGTTTGGCGCAAACCGCTAACCGCGGAGGCATCTCTGTAAGCAATGACAGATAACGTCGCCGTCACGAGACGATATCACTGTTACGCAACGCAGTTAATGGCGTTCGAGCGCTGCTGGTTCCGGTGCGGAAGCGGGAAATTAGGGATGGGTACTACCGTGTGATAGTTTTACAAGCCCAATATCTACAAGTCTTCTCATTCCCGTTTCACATCGTTAGATCTTAAAGTCACGTTACTAAGCGGAGCTAACCGAAATGCAAAGTTTTTTTTGTATGTTATGTTTGGGCGAACAGGCTTACGGCCCGCCTGATGTAGCGCGGTCACCGCAACCTATTGACGTCAGCAACACCGGGAGCATTACTGATGCGTTGCCTACCCTGGATATTTTTTTTATATTTCTTTTGAAGCTGCCCATGGCATACCTTCCCGGGAAGACCTCAGGAAGTAGCCCATTCCACAGCCTACAAGTGTGCGGTAGGAAAGTCCTCGTGAAACGAGTTATCCGAGCCAACCATGGTTCTATGTGTGGATGGGGCCTTATCCGGTTCCGAGATGTACGATGGACTCTCATGTTGAATTTACTTTCAATTCTTTATAATCGAATTAAAGTTAGTTTAATTAACTAAGCAATCACGATCAGAGCAAAGCTCAGTCATAACGCGATTCGTTTCAGTACAGCCATGATTCCGGTCCAATATTTGTGTGTAGACACGGTTGTTTTATGAGATTCGTAACGCCGTTTACACAACCTAGTTGACACTAGGTAGACTCTAATGGAGTAATGTAGTAGTATGTCGTGTTTGAGCAATTGCCTCCGTCTATTTTAAGCAGAGTGCATACGAAACCCAAACGAGATTTACCGTATTAATACAGCCTTGATTTATCAAGTGTACTGTCAATGCGACGACTCCGGTAGCATAGGTTAGATTGTTATACATCATTATTTTCTTTCGGCCACGCAGTGAAGGTTGGTGAATAACTTCATCGAGATGTTAATTTAATTCTTAATTCGAATTCACTTAAGTTTAAGAACTGAGTATTTTGAAAAGGAAAAACCGCGAATGTTCTATGAATTAGCCAATTGAATTGCAAACACACGAGACGATAAATCTTCGTCTCACTGTGATGGTGCAATGCGGTCAACCTTGAGTCTTCCTTTACTTTGAGTCAAGAAAAAGAATGAATGAATCACATACTTTTGTTATACGCAGAAGATGTAGTCTAACATTATGAGCTATCGGCCTTGATTTCATTTTATTTCTCATTTTTGCGTTAATCCACATACTGGTATATTATCCTTACAAATTCTCCGCTGCCAGCTGAGACTCCGACGACTCAGACAATACACGTATCCTGGGTTTACATGAAGACTGATGAGGTCATTGAATACCTGAGGCTGAAGTTCAATCTCATGGCAGGGAGGGAGAGGTTGGAGTCTTCTGCCATAAAGCTAATTTTAAATCATTTATGTTGCGAGTGCCCAAACCACGACGCAGCAGGAGTTAGAAGATTATTTAAGTATAATATATTTATTTTAGTACATGTATACGTATTATGAACTTCTAATATTTCATTGTGTATTATATTTTTGGATCTGGAATCCACGATACAGACTGACCTTCTGTGGAGACCGCTGATTAAGCCAATCGTATGAATATGTCTCAACATTATTTATACTTAAGCGTTCTCTAATAAGCTTAACTGTTTACGCAGAATTAGTTGTTTTTTTTCTATAGTTATAATAGAGGATTTCCTCATGACTGACTGGCGTACGTACTGATTAACTGGCTGACTGACAGCAGCCAAAACCGATGATCACACAGACTGAAAGTTAGTGGATGTGTAGGCGCAAACTAATAAAGGAATATTGGCTTCTACGTCTATGGAATATTACAAAATGGAGTTATGAATCGAAGAACACTGTATTTCGGAAAATCTTGGGAAGAAATCCGTAAAGTTATGAATAAAAAACCTGATAATATAACGAGTGTATTCAGTAGAGCAGTATAGAGTAATAAAAATACAGTTTTGAAGGCCTCAAGAACGTTGAAGGTAGGGAGGGTACTTAAAATTTGAAATTAGATTGAAATATTGTTTGTAAGACAACGTAAATACAAATTTATTAATGACATTAGTCATGAAATATTCAAAAGAGTCTAAACAATCCAGATGTGAGATACAAGACTTTGGAATAGGATAATCAACAGAAAAAGTCCGATTTGTAAAATCATTTCCATTTATTGCATTTTTTCAGTTAAAACTCCTTTAGGGTCCGATATATCGAATTGGGAGAGAGAAGAAATTCTCATTGTATGTATTTAAAAGAGAGTTTTAGTATACTGTATAAAGACAATTTTTTTATATAATTGTTTGTTTTATTGTTACATATATGTTGTAAAAAAAATTACTTACGTTTAATCCGGAAACAATTATAATAATCTAAATCTAAGAAATAAAATATCCTGTCCTTGCTCTTGATCAGGTGTGCACACATGTACCAGGAGTAGCGCCCTCCTGCAGCACACTGCCGGCGTTTAAGTACGTCACAGAGGCGTGCAGTATGTGGGCAGTAACAACTTCAGAAGACTAAGGCGCTGTGGTTCCATGGAATACCACGGAACAGAGGAACTCCTAGCTCGTCCGATTCACGTGGGTGACGTTGATGTCAAGGTGGGGAAGGTAGAGGGTAGAGGGTAGAGGGTAGAGGGTAGAGGGTAAGGGTAGAGGGTAGAGGGTAGAGGGTAGAGGGTAGAGGGTAAGGGTAGAGGGTAGAGGGTAGAGGGTAGAGGGTAAGGGTAGAGGGTAGAGGGTAGAGGGTAGAGGGTAGAGGGTAAGGGTAGAGGGTAGAGGGTAGAGGGTAGAGGGTAGAGGGTAAGGGTAGAGGGTAGAGGGTAGAGGGTAGAGGGTAGAGGGTAGAGGGTAGAGGGTAGAGGGTAAGGGTAGAGGGTAGAGGGTAAGGGTAGAGGGTAGAGGGTAGAGGGTAGAGGGTAGAGGGTGAGGGTAGAGGGTAGAGGGTAGAGGGAGAGGGTAGAGGGTAGAGGGTAGAGGGTAGAGGGTAGAGGGTAGAGGGTAGAGGGTAGAGGGTGAGGGTAGAGGGTAGAGGGTTGAAAACATAGGGGTAGAGGGAGGAGGGCAGAGAACAGAGGGGTAGAGGGTGGAGGGCAGAGAACAGAGGGGTAGAGGGTAGAGGGTGGAGGGCAGAGAACAGAGGGATAGAGGGTGGTGGGCAGAGAACACAGAGATAGAGTACTCTTTGGGGGAAAACAGCAGATATCCAAGCCATATTTATTTAACAAATGAGAGCAATACTTGCCATTTATAAAATGAAATAGAAGAACTCTCCAAAAGAATAATTCAAAATATACTTACAGTGAAATCTCAGAACATCTAAGGAAATTTATTAATGTTCTAAAACACATTTTTACTTCAGAAATAATTATGTTCACAGTACAAATAATTAAATATTGTTTGAATGAATCTGATTTCTGCTACGGTTATACGTCTCGTATCGTTTGGACCTGCTGTTAAGGACTACACCAACAAACGAGTTTTAGTAGCAATAGAACTTACTCCAAGTTCATGCGGGGACGTACTGCCACCATACCCATTTTAGCCGCCAAGCAGTAATGCATTTGCGAACTTGTTTTTATATATAAGTATTACCCCATCAAGTGTCAATTCCCAAACGCAGGTGGACGTAACTTCGTAACGAAATTCACCGCTTGGAGTTAGCCTATAAATACCCAACCAGGTTTTTACAGAAGCAATTTAAGGAAAAATCATTTATTTCATCACCACATATGAGAGTAAGATTCAATTAATTAAAGGACAAGAGTTCGAGTTAAAGCAATTTGGCGGTTCTGAAGGCGGCTCAGATAATAAGTGCAAAAAATACTAACCATTTTGATATGTATGAACGTACTAAAGGATAACATTTTTTAGCAACTTCCAGTCATTTGATTGAAACTAACTTTCCGTCAAGTGCAACTAACTTTCCGTCAAGTGAAACTAACTTGCCGTCAAGCGCAGATAACTTTCCGTCAAGCACAGATAACATTCCGTCATGTGCAACTAACATTCCGTCAAGTGCAACTAACTTTCCGTCAAGTGCAACTAACTTTCCGTCAAGTGCAACTAACTTTTCGTCAAGTGAAACTAACTTTCCGTCAAGCGCAGATAACTTTCCGTCAAGTGCAACTAACTTTCCGTCAAGTGCAACTAATTTTACTTAATTGCAACTAACTTTGCCTCAAGTGCAGCTGACTTCTCGCCAAGCAGCCTAAATAAGTGGCACTGCCATCTAGCGAGGCAAGGCGGCAAGTATTTTTCACAATTACATCTATTACTAATAGATGGCAGCACTGTAACTTACCGGTTTCCGGCGGTCTGTCCCCTCGGCCGTATATCCTTGGCTGGGCACCGAGGCTCGTCCGCGGAACATATCCATTACTTTGGCCATAGCGCTTGGAAGCCGAGAACCAGTCGCCGCCGTCACCGTGTGATAGTACTGTAGAGGTTTATTTTTCATTACATTTCAGTCTAATTTATATCACGTCCTTCCTTCCATCCTTCGTCCATCCTTCACGTCTCACATTTACGGGCGCATACGATGCGACTTGGGTCTTGTCATACCTAGTATGGGAGGACCCAAGTCGCATCGGCTGTTATGGGCCGAGGTTACCACTTAACACCAGGTGGGCCGTCGGCTCGTTCCGTAAATGTATTACATAAAAAAAAAAAAAAAAAAAAAAAAAATCAAACACTTGGGATGGGTACGGTGACAATAATCAAGGAGCATGCTACTTTTCACTACTACTACTAGTCGAGACACTGGTTCTATTGAACCAATGCGGCTCGATACAACCACATATGTTATATTTTCATATTTGTATATTTTGAACAAAATCTGAAGCAACATTCTAAGGCATAAGCCCCCCTTTGTTAAGCTATTACGAAGTGGTTCTCAAGTGAGGCTGTCAAAACGCCGTCAGTTTATCGAGCCTAGCCTAGGCTAATCCTAGCTCGCTGTAGGATTCAAAACCACAGCCCTAAAAGCAAAGTGACGTCACTTGTCATTGCTTAGTATATGTTCCCTATTTGGCTTTTTATGTCCGCTGATTTTACGCGAATTTCAGAAGTATGTTAAAATACAATAATAGACGGAAAACATCAAAAAGAACTAAAAGATGTATTGTATTTGTTACGGGCAGACATACGCCCCCGCGGGACCATCTTCCCCTGGCCACGACCTTTCGTGGGAGATCCCTAAATAGACTTCGAGCTCTGGTGGGACGCTGTAGGGAAAATCTATGGAGATGCCGCATGCGGGACCCTACCATAACGGCTTGTGACTGCGGAAACCCCATTCAAAACATCTCCTATTCCCTAGTCTGCCCGTGCGCTTTCTCATGCACAAGGGACGATCTGATCAAAGCCACCAAAAAACACAGTTGAGGTGGTCAAATTTTAAGTTATTTTTGTTCAAATTGGACCGTTTACACGAAAGAAGATGGCAGAGGTAACCGCTAACATCACTGGGTGATACAGCTGGTTTCCTAACATATGTCCTTCCTAACATTAGCCCTCTATTACGGGTTTCTTGTTCTTCCCCACGGATAGGGTTTGAACAGGCGTCAAACTTTGCGACACGTGACCTTATGTTTTGAATATTATTGAAGCCATTTCTTTATGAATTCTATGGAAATCAAGTTTTTGACTTTATGAACACAAAAAGGAACTCACTCTTGTATCACTCCCGGAATGCGGGTGCGCGGATCCATCCCTGGTCTTCACCCCGGCGGTTCTACCGCTGCTCACGTTACCCGTACTCTCCGGTTTCATAGGAACTGGAGTTTTAACTGGAGTCGTCTTTGTCAAGTTCTGAAAAAGAAACATCCTTTATTATGACTTTTTTAATGCATCCCTGAAATATGCAGACAGCGGTCTATTCAACTAGCGGCAACTGCTTACTTTCAGGTCTGATATGTCTGATTTCGACAGGCCTCACAGCTCAGTTGGTATCTCTGCCTTCTGCGCTGCAGGTAGAGGGTTCTGTTCCCACCCAGGAGAAACATTTGTGTGAACATAGATGTTTGTTCTGTGTCTGGGTGTTACTATGTAATTTGTATGTGTCAAGCGTACGAAAGAAACCTCTATAAAGAGCATTCTAATCCTTTCACCACGAGTTTCAATCCGGAGGTCGCCGGTTCAAATCCCGACGTGCACCTATGAGTTTTTCATTTGGAAGATTTATGTGCGCAATACCACGTTCTCAAAACGGTGAAGGAAAACATCGTGAGGAATCCGACATGTTCCTAGAACTGAAAATTCGAAGACGTGTCAAGTGCACGAAAGGAGCCCCTTTGAGGCGCACTTTAAATCCTTTCATCACACTGGTTCGAGAGAAACTCGAATAGATAGATAGACCACATCAGTACATGTAATATTTTAGAATGCCATTTCTTCATTCGACTTCTTATGTATAGTTGTTGTAGAAGTTTTTAATTGTTTAGGACCAAATATTTCAACTAGGCAATAAAGTATACTATTATGTAAGAAAGAACCAAGATTGCAGTCCATTTCTTTAAAAGATTTCGATAGTATTAACTTACATATACCGCAGTTCGGACTTGCTTCATCAGGGATGGCGGTTTCTTCGCATCGCCAGGTTGGATGGCGCGTGCCTTTGGTTTCAGGATGTCGAAGACCGCAGGCCGACGACTCACCCCGGTTGTTCCTGAAAAATGTAATTCCCAAACATTACACTTTCGTCTAGTCTCACATCGTATCTTCTATCTATATCTTGGTTTTATATTTTTGTTAATGGCGAAACGAGCAAGGCTCATCCGATGCTGAGCGCTTTCCCATACATAATACAACTCAGGGAGTTCCTCTACAATGTATGCTATATAAAATAAATAAATATTTGTGGGCATTTCCCACAACGCCATCTAGCCCCAAAGTAAGCATAGTTTGTAATATGGGAACCAGACACATACTTTTTTGTAAATACATACATATTATCGTCCAGACAGAAATTACAGGCACATGAAACATTCCACCTACGTCTCAGAGTTATGGGGCATACGATGCGACTTGGGACTTATACCTAGTAGTAGGGGAGGACCCAAGTCGCATCGGTTGTTATGGGCAGAGGTTACCACTTAAAACATGGCGGCGTTCTAACACAAAAAAAAACAGTACAAACACTATTTATACAACACAATTATTGATTTGACGTAACAAATAAATTCATCATTTTCGCTGCACATAACATCTACAATATTTTGGTGAGATTTAACGAATTTACCAATATTAGTAAGACATGTTTCAATGCTACTAAATTCACAAAGATCTCAGTCGTTCCGTACCCATCATGATAGATATCAACGTTGAATCTGGTTCAGTTCATAATTTGGCTTTGAAATGATATTTTCACTTTGGGATTAGTTGGGAAACTAAAGAATAATAAACTAAATAATAATAAAATAAACAAATCATAGCAAATATATCGGTATGTTATTACCAGACATAATAATACTAACCGTGAATGGTTTGCTGATACATTGGGTGGGGTTGGCCGTCATCATTGGATCCAGGCCGTCTCTGTTCGCCGACAGATTGTGTGCTTCTAGTGACAGCTGCATCGATGCGTTGCTCTGGAAATATTTATTACACATCAATTGCAATTCAAACCCTTATATATGCTATCGATTCACGACACGATAATAATCACGAATGTCTAATAAGGCGGGCCATTCTAGTAAATCAAAGCAGGTTAAAAAAAAAAAAAAAAATATTGGTGGACATTTGACACAGCGCCATCTAGCCCCAAAGTAAGCTAAGCATAGCTTGTATCATGGGAACCAGACAACTGATATAATACTTATATACTTTTTTTTGTAAATATAATAATAATTATTATTATATTATTTTTTATTATTATATATACATATAATTCATATTGACATCCAGATACAGAACAAACATCTACATTCATCATACAATAGTTTGTCCTGGGTGGGAATCGAACCCACGACCTACAGCATTGAAGGCAGGGCTACTACCAACTGAGCTGTGAAGCCAGTCAATATGTACTCTATCACGAATACGTTGTTCTCTAATTGTATGAAACGTCGTCAGCCCTATCATCTTTTTCTTGGTGTGTCCGCAATATTTATCTCGAGGATTAGCTTTGAATCCGAAGCTAGCAGAAGGATTGAAAGTCAAGAAGGAGGTATATATGCTATTATTCCGATAATAAACAGGAGTCATCAACAGCCTATTGAACGGGCTTTATAGGAAATTTAGTTCTCCAATCTCGAATTAGAGTGTGTGTGCGAGAAGAAAAAACTTGCTCAAACTCTCTGGCTAGATCTGGCGAACGTCTTCAGAATTAAGGATGTGGTCGTGGAATTACATATGTAAATATTTTTGGTATATTGCAAAATTGTTTATATTTATTCAAATTATATAATTAACGCATTATGCACACCGTAGGCAAGGCGTGAACAGTTCTGCGATGCACTTGAATATCTGTGTCAACGCTGAGTCCGCGGTCAAGCGGTTTCAAAACGGCTTCAATTAAAACACCCATTATTAGATGTACTACAAAATACTATCCTATTGTCCGAGTCTCGGCGCGTTTGCTTCACAATTACAAGCTACGGTTTCATCCAAACTCAGTAGAATATTTACATTACGTATTTTTAAATGGGATGACAAAATTGGAAAGTTGCCTCATGAGCAACAATGATACACATAATAATATTATCATGGAATAGATGTGAACAAGTGAGCAAATACGATCTCTAGGACTACTCTAGCATCCAACCAAGATTCCATTTTTGGGAACCACTGAAAATATTATTATTCAACGTCAATGCCGGGAAAGCGATTAGCGGGAAAATATCAAAAGAATACTTTAAATTTAAGGCCGATTTTTATAGATTGAGTCTTTCAATTAAGTGCATGTAAGGAGCCTCTCTGCGGTGTACTTTAATCGAAACTAACTCAAAAGAGTTAGCGACACGATTAGTAGAAGTAATGTTGGTCCAGCGGCACTTAATTACAGCGTAAATTATTCCATTATACGTGAAAAGGGCCGAATTTTGAGGCCATATAGACGCTACAGAACGTGATGGTTTAATAAAAAAGGAGAACTTTCGTTGAAACACAACTCAACCAAGTAAGAAGTCCATTTCATTGTGTAACTTTAAATGGGATTGTTGACAAGAAAAACTTTGCTGTGAATACAAGTACTTGTACAAATAATTTTTCTGTACAGTACATGTTGTTGAGAAGCTTTAGTAATGTTTTTTCATTTAGAAATTTGAACAAGATTTGGATTGGATATACCAATTTGGTTATTTATATTATAATCCTTTCTTTATTCTCTTTATCACAACGTATGCCTGAACTACTTGAATTATATAAATCTTTGTTAATATTTTTTTTTTATTTTCATGTTGTACGTTATAAAGTGACTTATATTATAGAATAAGCAAATAAGTTTCTAGAAATATCGCTGTTTGTTCGCACTCAGATAAACTTATGCATATTAACTACTATTATACTCAATAACTAAATCAAGGCTGAATGTATATAACCAACCAGACACAGTATACCTACTACCTCTAACGTAATATCCACTATACAACAAATGCGTAACACTATGAATAAATACTAAATAACAAAATGAAACTGGGCAACCAAGAATCAGTTTTATTTCTATTTTATTTTCTATTTCTATTTCGTTGCTACGTTCATATTCCTTGGATATAAATCGGATTCCAATTACGTCAGCGTACTTCCGTATGTGAGTTAGACATCATAAGTCACCCGTTTCATGTAGTCAAAAACATTAGTACCAGTTAAAAATCAAACAATATATAAGGCCTAGTCCGCAAAATCACGTAAAATAAACATAAACGTCCAACTAGAAAAATGTTAACAAGTGTTGGCCCTTAGCGTTAGTTGGCTGATCGCCAGGATGACTAGCGGATGAAATATTACAACCGGACTCCTTGGCAAACGCTCCACCACTTCAATAACAATTCAACGAATTAACTTACGGGCTTCTATAGTGTACAGTCGTCAGTGTGTACTAGGCTGAGGGAACTTATACGTAGAAAAAACTGTTAAGCGGTGAACAAAATGCTACATAACAAACATTAGAATAAAAACAGTGATGATGTCATCACAGTTTCGTGCTGGACCTATGCCACTATGTGTCACGCTATCGAGCACCGACGATCGCAAAGGTCATGCGTATCGCCCACGTGATATCATTTGAGTACGAGTATTTACCTCTTTTCTGGCTCCTGTCGTCGCTTATCCGCCGCACTTCTTTATCGCGACGCGGTTGACCTCCAGATCCAGCTGTGGATACAGGCTGGTCAATGCGCGATGTCTGCGCACCCCAAGTCCCGGATCGCTCGCGCACTTCCGTTTGCTGTTTTGACTTTGCTTTCGTTTTTTCATTTTTCTTCTCACCAGATAGTTTTGCCGCAGTTTGGCCTCCCTTGTTATGTGACACTGCCTGCAATACAATAAGGCAACCTTAGAAACAGGGAAACTTTTTGATCGTAATAATATCAGTTACAAAGTTTACTCACAGGTTTATCTTCGGTTCTTTTCACCCAAATATCTTCAGAACTAGTATGGATTCCATCGACCGTTGATCTTATTTCAATTAAACTGCTATCGAAATAATTTTTGTCTCTGTGTAGATTCTCTCCTTCAAATATAGTTCGTACGTTGGGGCGTTGCTCTTCAGCGCCTTTAGTCCCAAAATGAACGGTATGCGCATTGTGAACGTGCGTGCGAAGTGCCTTTACAACCATCGGTGGTGGTGATGGAGGTTCGGTTGTTGTCACGAGAAATTTGTGCTTAGCGCCCATCACAGTACGTTTCTGGGTGTCTTGGTCTTTGCTTGATTCACCAACTTCTGCCGGTGCCGTATTATCAAGAGCAACATTAGCGTTACGTTCGTCGTCGATATCGCGGCCTTTACCGAGCATCGTGAGGCTTCCCAAAGATGTTACCTCAGAGCACGTTTCTGATGAAACAGCAGAGGGTGGCGGATCGCTTTCTATTTTATAATCATCTTCATCTTCTTCGCGGCATTGCGATAAACGACGTCTTTCAGGAAATGAATACTGTGACGGAGTATTAGAGTTGCGACTTGACAGGTTATTACAGTGATTCATAAAATAATGTTGGAAAAAGCTATCAGTCTCAGGAGTATCGTTACCTCCGCCCTGAATGATATCTTTGAGGGCGGCGAGTGAAGTTATAGTGTTATAGTTAATAGCATTTATTAAGTCGTCACTATCTGTAGAGGAACCGCTTCCAGTAACCTCTTCTTCCGCGAGCTTGCTCATTTGTTGACACACCTCATTCAATGTTTTATCGGTTTCACTAGCCTCCATTTTTTTCTTCGTTTCATTTTGACGTTGGTTCTTATTTACCTTGATATTCGAGGAAGTATTCGTTTCGGTATCCATTGAGCAGCATGTGCCAAAACGAATTCTACTAAATCGATGATCACAGTAAAGGCACTAAAATGTTTTAACAGTTCCAAACAAATACAGTCACATGATCACTTTTAGAACTATGTCATTCCTTAAGTAATATCGTAATTACGTTTGTGAGCCACAGTCACCGCATACATGCCGCGGCGATGTTGTGTGAACGTAAACTATTCTCAGCTAACATTCCGCGATTCTGAAATAGGAATGCATTTCCATGGTCACGTATATTGTCCGTTTAAATACAATTTCTATAAATCATTATAGAAGTCACATAGTCTTACACAAAATAAGCTTTAAATTGTAACGATGTCCGTTGGATGGTCGGTTTTGATCAGTAATACTTTTATATCTGCCATACCGATTTGGGTAAAATTTGGTACGGATTATTCTAAGGATTTATTGAGACAGTCAAGCATATATAGGATTTTTCAAATCGACCGTAAATAACACATAGGCTATTATTTTAGCAATTTGATATCGTCTTGTTCGCAGAGTAAATATTGGAAATTATGATTCCAGTGAATGGTTTTTCGTTGTCTCCAGTAGCCAGCCTGACTATGTCTATGGTAATGTGGATTGGCAAGGAAGTCATTTATAGTATATAAGACTGACCTCACAGCTCAGTTGGTAGTAACCCTCCCTTCTGCGCTATAGGTTGTGGGTTCGATTCCCACCTAGGGCAAACATTTGTGTGATGAACATAGGTGTTTGTTCTTGTGTCTGGGTGTTTAATATTAAGTATTAAAAGTATGTATTTACAAAAAGTATACAAGTATTATATCAGTTGTCTGGTTCCCATGACACAGGCTATGCTTAGCTTACTTTGGAGCTAGATGGCCCTGTATGTCCACCAATATTATTATTATAGTATATAACAGTACGTTGCCGTACCTATGTCCAATATCTGCAATACCTACCTATTCTATTAGATATGGCAAGTCGAAGAGTAACTCCAGTCACTAACAGATGTGATCACACAGAAATATCTGCAGCTTGGTAATTGTTGCAATCTGTCAAGACTATAAATAGAGTGGTGGACGGATGATTAAGACAAACGGATTTTAAAAATTGCGTAAAGACATGTAAATCTTTCTGTCCCGTACTAACGAAAAACACCAAATACGAAAATTTCGCAATATACATAACTGATTTTATATGATTTTCCGCGGAAGCAGTCGATTATTTTGTCGTCATAAAAATCTTCTGCGAAATTTCAATTTTATTTAGAGTGTTTTTCAGCGTCAATACATTCATTAAGAATTTTATTTTGATAAGACAAAACGAGGTCTTACTAATACAAATCTGTAAATACATAACAATTAAGACAGGCTTGCAAAATTTCTCTCCCAATCTTTGATCGTTCGACCAACAATATTTTAATAGTGATTAGCGATCGTTTAATTTTTGGATTAACCTTTTTGGGAAATCGAGAATATCAATTATCCATCTTCAATCTTGACAGAATCAGAAATGGACAGTAATGTTTTTATAAAAAAAAAGAATAACAAAGACGAACCCAAAAACTACCCGCCTGCTGCCGTGATTAATGAAAATATATGTTATATAGATGACATTTTAACAGGCTCGACAACTCGCAAGAAATTTCAAAACAAACTCAAAATCTGATGGTTTCAATAAAAACCTTCCAATCGGCACAATCCACAGCTGTTGTACAGCGTGAGCCCGATTCAAGTTAACGCCTTGGAATTTAAATCAACTGAATAGAGAAAAATACTAGGTCTCAAATGGAACGCTATTACTGACAGCTTTACGTATCAAAATCAAATAACAACAGATTAATATCAACGTCTAAGAGACAACTATTATCAAAAATTGTATTAATATTGACCCATCAATTTAGTTATCACCACTATCGATTAGCGACTAGCTTTTGTTCAACACAATAAGGAGACAAAATACTGCATGGGACGACGAAGTATCAACAATATAGTTAAGAAAGTTCTAGTAAAGAACTGTTATATCTCTATACGACTATGGGAATATAGCATACTAGGAACACTGTCAGCACATATTGTGCGCTAAGCAGTGACGGTGTGCATGAGGGGAGCCCAGTCTATTCCCAACTACCAACCGCGCCGATTCAATTATTCTATATTCCGATGTATCTAGTTTTTCATAAGTTTTACATGATTAATTTACAATATAAGTGTGTTTAAAATAAGTTTTTTTAAGAAACGGATATTAAATTCCCGTACCTATATCATTGGTGGCAGCTTAAAGGTTTTCTTCTAAAAAGATCTACAAAATCTAAGGACGTTAAAGACGAAGAATCACAAGTGCATAAGCATGCCATAGATTTTGATATATGAGTTCTTACGAAAGGATTTTTGAAATCAGATACAGCGATTTCATTTATAAAGAAATAAAGAAAGAAAGGATAGGTCCTTTATTTTTGAAGAGAAAAAAAAAATCCTATTTTTAGGTATTGAAAATGTCGGGATAGGCACTATTATCAAAATAGTAGTCTTTTGTTAAGAGGAAATAGTACTGCACACCTATTAATTCAATCTTCTTGCATGAAAAGAGCTCACGTTCTTCGACCTGAAAGCCTTTTGTTGAATCGTCTAATGCAGCAAGAACTTCTTGAAGGTAAGGATTAGAATCAACAAAGTCAATAAATCTAAACAAATAAATAAAATTGGAGTGTCTGTTTGTAATATTAAAATAACCGCTTTTTACTAAGTGCATATGGATGTATACACGGTACATATACCAAAACAACATTTTTTACAATTTTTGTCTGTCTGTCTGTCTGTCTGTGTGTTCCAGCTAATCTCTGAAATAGCTGGACCGATTTTGACGGGACTTTCACTGGCAGATAGTTGATGGAACAAGTAGTAACTTAGGCTACTTTTCCGAGTGGTAAAATAGGGGTGTGTGATAAAACCGAACTCCACGCGGACGAAGTCGCGGGTAATAGCTAGTGTTGAGATAAGAATTATTTTGCAAGTACTTTAAAGAGACATTGATTGCGTTCTTTCATTTGCGTGTTGAATTGTGTGCTATTTTTGTCGGAAAATGCTTTAAGAAAATCAAAATAGTCATCGTTACATTACGTAACATTCCAAAAACATGCTAATTACATTCTGATTTTTTTTAATTCTATGCTGCCTCAAGTACAAGTTACGCATCTTGTTCATACTTCGTAAATGAAAACTATACTAACTCACCCAGAGTTTATATCACATCGCCGTCACCAAAGTTAAATTATTATTATTAATTTACCGAATTAATTATATATACAATTATATAATTTACAATACAAACAATCTTTATGCGATATAAACTACTATCAACAAATAGCACATCTAATTGTAAAATGTTTACTAACACCTGCCGATTGATGGCTCAAATTACACCGGCGGGCGCCGGCGCCGGCGCGGCGTCCAGTCGGGATGAATGGATGCTGTACGGCAGAGGTGGTCAACCGGTCGATTAGCTAGGCAAAATCATTTTTTTTTTTTTAATTTCGTTATCTTTGACCGAAATTTCACCTGATGTTAAGTGACCGATGCGGCATATACCTAATATTTATATTTGACTGGCCTCACAGCTCAGTTGGTATGAACTCTGCGATCTGAGCATGGGTTCGATTCCCACCCAGGACAAACATTTGTGTGATGAGCATTGATATTTGTTCTATGTCTGGGTGTTAATATGTATTTATATGTATGTAGTTACAAAAATAAGCATATATGTATTATATCAGTCATTTGGTTCCCACAGTATAAGTAGTAGATTAGTTTGGGGCTAGATGGCGATGTGTGAAATGTTCACCAATATTTATTTATAAGTGTAAGTGAACCAGTGTATATGTCAAAGATGTGAGCACGGGCACATTTCGTAATCATAACTTTTTCATTCTAGTATGGATTTATAATAGGCATTGTCTACTTTATAGTTATACCACGTAACATTAAAACAATACATCATAGCATGGTTCATAATTTCGTTATGATTTTACCGAAATTTATATCACCTATTGACATATTGTCAGAGTGGTCAGAATATATCGACAGTTAATTTTGTTACGCAGCGCTTTAAACGCGCTTGAAGATTTGTCAGTGCCATTCTTCACACCGATGATACTGTAACGATATTCGACCTATATTTCGTATGTTGACAACAGGTCGGTTGCCGAACAAAATAATTAACCAATCTAGGTTGAGCAACAATAACTACGATAGCCCCGTAACATTATAAGAGTTAACTATCAGCTAATCTAAAGATTTTATTATATTTTTTTTATTATTATTGACGTTTCCAAGCCATTTCTTTATGAATTCTATGGAAATAAAGTTTTGACATTGACTTTGACTTTAACATAGAATTTTCTTGGACGATCTGATTATGACGGATAATATATAATTTAAAAAAATTTTAGTCAAGTAGACCTACTAAACTATTAGTAAGGATATTTACCAAGCAGTGACATATTACTATAAGCATAATTCGGAATCTATTCAATGAAAACAGGTCATTGAATGAATGAAGTGGTTATAAATACTTAAATCAGTGAACAGCGGACAGTTGCCCTAGATTCCTCCATGTGATTACGATTTTTATTTCAACTTTATTGAACTGAGTGTATAAATTCAAATTGGTTATTGTATGACTAGCTACATATACGGGCTTTGCACGGGTAGCACTAAGTATATAACGGAAATACAACTTGTAAATTATAAAATCCTTCCTTGTTGAATTATTCTATCAAGTAGTGAAAACCGTCTCAAAATCCCTTCAGTTTCTGAAATTAGCCTGCAACGATAGACAGAAGACGAAAGATTAACTCGGCGGGAGATATTAATTAATAATAGGTGTAATTCTGTTCATAACTAAAATTAATTTTAGGTTTACGCATCTATTGAAAGAATCTTAAAAAATATAGTAAATGAAAAGAGAACAATAAATTTATGAACTGTCGAAATAGTGAGTTCCCCTTTGTTTCTGTCATATTGTTCAATTTAATTGTCTATAGATTACTCACGGACGGATATGGGTACCCACATATTTATTTAACTGAGATAAAATAACTGTATGCACAATTATCTCTCAACATTATATAATACGTAGGTTAACATTTAATGGGCCGGTTATCTTGAGACCATGTATAACTTTAATCGCTAATAAAATCAATTAACACTTAATCGATTTTTAATAGGTGCTAAGATATCGAATTAGATATGTAAATACCTGAAGACCTTCTTCAGAATAAAATACAATAAACTTAACAAACAGCCATCATATAGAAGTATTTGTTTTTTTTTTTTTTTTATTATTGTGGTAAACAAACAGTCACACAGTAATACTAAAATAACATAAATACTTAAATAAATTATTCACTGTGGAACCCACACCGTTTACCACAGATTACTTATTATTATTAATATAGGATTGCAGAATGGATGTGCTATCTTAAAACATCTAAAATTTTGTTTTTAAATTGTCTAAAAAGTATGTACCAAAATATTATGATTACAATAAATGGAACTGGTTATCTTGAGTCCTAATTAAACTATAATCGTATAGTTATGATAAGAGTCTCTAGGAGGAAGTACATGATGATAAATTATGGAGATAACGCGAATGATAGAAGGCAGTCAAATCATAGGCCCACGACACGTACCATCTTCGAGTTTAGTGATGGGCGCAGTAACTTGAGTCCTGTCACACTTAAGTAAATCCACTCTTAGTGGTAGGTATATACTGGGCGTGTTATGGACAGCGGGTACAGCTTCTGACATCAAATGGGCGAAATTACCAAATGGGTTGAATAAAATGGCCCATTCTTGGAAAAAATAACTTTTGTAGCCAAGAATTTTTGAAAGCATAAAGCATACGGTGAATCTCGGAATCTAGTATGGATTATGATACGGTTTCGACTTACGATTGATTGATTGATGAGGAAGGATTTTGTATATTTTACTCGTATTACAAATATTACGAATGTGAAAGTTTGGATATATGGGTGTTTGTTACTCAATCACGCCAGATCGACTGAAAGGATCTCGGTGAATTTTGGCACACAGATAGATTATAGTCATTTTTCACATTTTTATTATACTGCACGTGGGCTACTTTTTATCCCGGAACAGTGCAGTGTTACCGTGGGATGACTTATTCACCACGGGTAACACCGCGGGGCGCAGCTAGTAATATATAAATATCCCGTGCAATCTGCCGATTTATGATGATTTTCTGAATCAAATCCGTCAATCCATCCCGTGCCAAGCGGGTCAGTTGAAAACTCAAATGTACATTGACGGTGAATTTTAAGGATCCTGCTCGTTCCTAGATCTGACGGAACCCCAAACTAGAAAAAAAGGCGATTAAAATGACAGGATCAGATTATGCCAGGTTAATTTTTGAGGTTCTCCTAGAAACTGTTGGTAACAAGCATTATCAACGCAGGGGACGTTCAGAAATGTATAATGCACCATATCTTGGTAGTTACGCGGGCGGTTGGACGAGAGTAGCTCTCATAGACACTGGGTATTGAGCAGCAAGGTCGGTCATCGATTAACGAGTAGCAAAACAAGATCAGTTAAACGAATAAGATCACGTTTAATGGAAGTTAGAAGATTCTGAACAGCAATTCTCAGTGTGCCTGAATAATAATAATAATGCTTTATTGTACACCATAGAACATTACAAATAATAAATTACAAATAATCGTTGTGCACAAAGCAAAGTCGACTCCTGTATTACATCTCCCAAATAATAATAATTTTAATAATAATAATAATATTGGTGGACATTTCACACAGCGCCATCTAGCCCCAAAGTAAGCAAAGAATAGCTTGTATCACGGGAAACAGACAAGTGATATAATCTTAAATACTTTTTTGTAAATACATACATTTAATACATATTAACACCCAGACACAGAACAAACATCTATATTCGTCACACAAATGTTTGTCCTGGGTGGGAATCGATCCCACGACCCACAGCGCGGAAGGCAGGGTTACTACCAACTGAGCTGTGAGGCCTGTCTTGAAATGATTCTACAGATTAGAACGTCGTTGCTACAACGCAATAATAATACCCAGTTTAAATTGTTTTTAGAAATAGAGACAAGGTGGAGATTAGGGAGCAGTTGTAGAGAATGTGACACATCTGCACTGACCAGTGAGCAATCCCCGTTAATAGTGTAATCGTAACAACAGCATAATAACTAATCTTGCTATAAAATCGGAGTGTCTGTTTGTAATATTAAAATAACCGCTTTTTACTTAGTGCTTAGGATGTATAGACGGTACACATACCAAAACAACATTTTTTACAATTTTGGTCTGTCTGTCTGTTTGTTCCGGCTAATCTCTGAAACGGCTGGACCGATTTTGACGGGACTTTCACTGGCAGATAGCTGATGTAACAAGGAGTAATTTAGGCTACTTTTCCGAGGGGTAAAATAGGGGTGCGTTATAAAACCGAATCCACGCGGACGAAGTCGCGGGCAACAGCTAGTCTTGCTATAATTTCGAGGTATGTACGTAAATAGCAATTAATCTTTGACATACATCATCTTGCCAGCGAGGATACAAAAACGCGTTGCGTAATTACAAGCTACTCTCAGGGATACTACGTGAGACAGGGCAGTGGCTGTCAATTACATGGATATGAGTAAGTACGCTCTTCTATTGTGGTAATTATTAGAATTGGTTGGCCGTGGATTGAAACATGCATACGTCCTGATTTATTACGAGAACAAATTAAAGCGATTGATAGATTTGTTTCATCAATACAAGAAGCAAGTAATCGAAAGCGTAGGTGTATGTTTTTAACGGCTGGATATTGGCTACA
Organism: Chesias legatella; assembly: GCA_947359385.1. Lineage (NCBI taxonomy): Eukaryota > Metazoa > Arthropoda > Insecta > Lepidoptera > Geometridae > Chesias > Chesias legatella. The sequence continues at coordinate 10,700,504 of OX375762.1, read as the reverse complement.
ATATTATTAATCGGTCTATCAGCATTCCGGGTATTTTACAAGTACTCAGACATTTACTGTGCTCCTGATAAAAAAACGCTCCTTCGTCAGTTCGCGTCAAGCAGCCGAGTGAAACAATGTGTATTGTAATTGCGCGTGTGGGAGGGAGACCAAGTTCCACCTGTTGAATAGTGACGGTGTTGACACGGATGCTGGCTTGGTTGCTAAGATACTTCTCACTAATAACGTTCTCCTATTTTTTAGACTTAATTTACATTGCGCGAAAACTATGTTATTTGATTAAATAAAAATGTTATGAGGCCAGTTTACACGTCTACGTCATGGGCGGCTCAGACATAGAAGAGAAATAAAATATAAATTAAGTAAGCTTTTTTGCTGCTCTCTTGCTCTCGTTTTAATCGAGAAAAGGAAGGAAGGAAAATATAAATGGACGATTCGAAATTTCTTTAAAAAAATAAAGAGTATTTTATTTTAAATAATGCAACAAATACAACAACAAATATGTTATTAATAGAGACCACCACATATACACACCTTATTTAATAAATCAATAGAAAGTGGTATATTATCTCACATTTCACATTAAGGGAATAGTTATGAATAGTTCTGATACATAAAATCGGACCCAAGGGTGCAATCGAAAACTACAGCCCAATTTTAATTATGAACATGTTCAGTAAAATTATGAGCATCGTTTTTTAGCCTGTGATCAATAAAGCCATAGCTTAGGGGTAGCCAACCGGTCGGTCACCGCTATTAGTCCAAATGATTGTGGCGAGGCAAAATCATAGGAATTAATACTTTATATACGTAATAATAATATTTATAAATGAAAAGTACACAGAGCGACTGTGGAACGTAATACTGACTACAATGACCGACTTTGTAATCTAGCAGAAGTTGCTCAGATGCAATAATAATATAATAATATTGGTGGACAATTCACACAGTGCTCTACCATCCCCAAATTAATATTACTATTATTCGAGTCACTGGCTCTATGGAACCAGGTGAAGGGATTTTAAGTGCACCACAAAGAATCTCCTTTGGTGAAACTAACACAAATTTTTGAATTTTTGTTTCTAGGACATATCAGTTTCCTCACAATGATTATCTTCACCATTTTGTGAAGAACACACATAAAGTTATCAAGCGAAGGTTTAAGTGATTTTGAGATTTAGTGTTGTGTTAGCCTCACAGGCATCTGATGCAGCGATCATACTCCACATGTATATCTAGACTATTGCAAGATTTTGGGTAATATCAAGTTTTGAATATTGTAGAGTTACATAGAGTTACATATGGGACTGACATGTTAAATTCAAAGAACCCATGTCTCAAAAAGAGTTAAAAAAGTTCAGTATTGGCAGATTGTTACTGAAGGATTTCACATCAAATGTGGTTACAGTAGAGATATAATATAGGGAAGGATAGGCATTTAATTTTACAGTTTACATAATTTATGTATATTATATAACAATGACATCATCACTGCTACAACAAACACTGATATCATCAAACTAAAGTCCGGCCCACTATGAGGAACTGGGCTGTTGGGTTAATTTCTAATTGAGGGTCAATGCCATAAACACTGTTCCCCCCCCATGGACAATATATAGAATTAAACCACTCAGCTACATCATATACATCATAATTTTTGCATACATTTCTAAAGAAATGAGATTATGTGCTGCTTTCCATTGCATGCCAGATTACTATTCAAATGTGTAACTCATTCAATGAATCAGATAACAAGATTAAAGTAAACACTTGCTTGGGTTTTTATGTTTTGGTATTGTAGCAACCGTTTATTTATTCTATGTGAAAATATTTTTGTATACAAATATTAGACACTAAATAGTTTTCAAGGTATCAGATTTAATTGCCTATTTGTAACTTACCAAAACTTTTTTTCTGTTTCAACTCGAAAGTTTTATCAGTTTTATAATAAAACAGATATTTAGTATAGCAGACTGTCTCAACATATAATTAATGCAGATTTTAAATTTTGTACCCAGTTTACGCAAGACAATTAGTGAAAATATACGTGACCAAAAATATAATGTACAAACCGTAAACACCATTAATTTACACACAGACACACACTGATATCATTAATACAAGCACTAAACATTTGAGAACAAAATTATCCACGTCCATACAAGTTTATAGTATTATCACAAAATTTTACAACGCCGCCAGCTTGAACAAACACCACAACTGTCATCACATCACTCAAAGCCAGTGATGCCAACTCCTACAGAATGTTCCCCCTAAGACCAACTTCAAATTCCCCTAATATATATTTAAAAACCCCTAAAATTGTTGTTGTACATTCGGTTTGAGGTAATTTCAAATATAAATTAAAAATACATTCAATTAGTATTAAATAGCTGTTGTATTTATGCAGGTGCATTTTAAATACATTAAAATTCTTAATTAATTACCTTATAATATTAATGAGAATAACAATGAAATTAAAGGTTATTTAATCTTTACTTTTCTTTCTTCAAATATAGTTTTTCTTAACTTTCGATCACATTATATAATATTTTAACGTAAAACATAATGTCATCGTTGCATAGAAACTAGCGCCACAGCCAGAGGACATCTTTCTTGGTATGGGCTCTGTGTACCTAACAGGTAAATCAAACTAAACTCATTGTAGGTATTCAATATTTGCCTACATTTTACACAGCGCCATCTAGATGCAACAAGTTTAGATTGGGTCTAGAGACAATCTAAGCACAGCTTGTACTATGGAAATCTAACATTTAATACAATACCTATCATAACTTTTCACAATTAATCGTGTTTACTATCCTTTATAAAACTATCAATTGTCCTTTTTTCCCGTAACGGTAGAGGTTTTAGAGAACTCGTTGAGGGAATGTCAATAAAAAAACTTTTGCAATCAATATTTATTAATCAAGTAGGTAGCTGCAGCTGAAGCTGCTACAGACGGTGTTTCTATATAAACATAAGGTACCAATTCTGTTGCATCAACTAAATTAAAATCAACTAAACTAAATTTATAATTTCTCACTCAACTTTCAATACACTCTAAATACAGCTACATTTTATGTAACTAGATAATTTGTGTCGCATTTTACACAGACTCAGAGCCGGACAACAGAATATCCACAATAAATATTCACAAGTAATCTGTTCAGTAAATAATCATATTTTCCTTACAATCTACTATCGCGATATATCCCAAGCTACCCAATTTTTACTTAAATAAATTTGGCCGAACTAAATCACAGCCTCATTAATATTTTAATTATAATAATAGCTTTAGTAGGTTATACACAAGTAGCTGTGTACGACATGAACACAACATATAGGCAACAAACATCCCATTTATTTAAGTCTACATATCCAGTACAGCGGCAGAAATTCAATCATCAATTCAGCAAATCCTGCTCGCAAACAAATCAACCTTAGGCTACAGTTATATCCACTAAAAAACGAAATAAGAAAAAAAAAGAGACACGCAACTACACAAGGGCTTCCAATTACTTGAGTTAAATAGCCACTGTACAATAATACAAATAAGTAACATATATATTATTGTTATACTTATATAACATAGTTACAAAATCTATGTTGATAGTAGTCCACCAAAATTGGACCAAGTTATATTAACACATAGGAGAGATGTAGAATAGAATAGAATAGAATAAATTTTATTTAACACACACAGTTTACATACAACTATAACAAAAAACAAAAAGAAAGATAAGAAGACAATTACACAATACAACACTCGGTGAGTAAATGTTCTAACCTAAAATATTGCCCTCTTGTTACACTGCGTGGTCAAATAGGGACCTGTCTCAGCTTGGAGCTGATCTCAGGCATGAACACCGAGGACAGCGCTGGTTTTCAGTCAGGGCATGTGATGAGGGTGACATCTCGGACGGAAACTTTATACTGAACAAAATATATAAAACAATAACAACGTATATGTAAAATAATAATAATAATCCATATGTATATAATAAAAAGATGTGGGAATTGACAGATGAGTTCCATTTAAATGTTTACTTGAAACTCATTAATAACATTAATATGTGAAAATGATATGACAAAGATATCATGTTGAATAAGTGAAAGACTTAAAGAGTTAGTTAGTACCTGCTACGTAAGAGAGACAACGTCAACACAAGAAATAATATCAAAATAACTAAATGTAATTAAAGATGATTCTACATCTGCTCCATCTGCATTACCAATCAATACAATATATAGTTTTTATTATAAAAATATGTGATCGAGTGTGCAGCGGTGCAATTAATTGCTTAGCCAAATTGCTGTAAAATGACTGGCTGAGGCAATCTGTACAATCTGTACTTAAAAACTCAACTGAATATTTGCACTGTTGAAATATCATCGGAATTGCTTCGACTGCTCATAACACAAACACCTAGCTTGGATTCATCGTTCGCCATGATTGTAATCGTCAGTTTCTCTGTATCACCCATGAGGTGCTTATATGCAGTAATGTGATCCTCTGTAAAGTTAGTGCCTCTTCCTCTCGGGTAACACTGGGTGAGCCCGTACAGCATTGCCAGGGGTGGCATATTCAGGGCTCCTTTATGCAGCGGTTGGAATATGCTGTCACAGTTGTCTTCGTCACAGTGACATGTTCAGTCATTCCATAGTCTATGGCATTAATTTCGCAGACATCATTCAGTAGAATACTCTGAACTACACCTCTCACATAATCCTTCAACGCTGGAGAGTTATAGATCACAGTTGCATAAGCCTGAACATTTTCACAATTGCGTTCCAGTTTCTCCAACAATGGCTTCAACCGATAGCACATCAATGGAGAAATATATAAATTATGTGGATCTATGTTGTGAGTAGCCACACCAAAAAATTTCTCACCAATGTTTCCCTGGAACTTCTGCAGTTCAGTTTGCATATCATGCATAGATTTATCAAAAGACTCCATGGCTGCTCGTCTGAAACAAAATTTTATTTATAGATCGATCCTATGGAATATAATTTTATCAATTTCGAGGGATAGCAGGAAAGCCTTGTCTATATTTACATCTCGTAGATAAAGTATAACTAACAATCTTAACCTACTTGCTATGGCAAATGAGATGTATTATTTACGTATATCTATGGGTCCCTGAATTCAGTACAATCATCATGCTCAAAAATGATAGATATGCTGTCCTGTTGTGTAAGCAACTGTTTCACATTTATCAACATCAAGGAGAACAGCCTGAATATCCTGTTGGACGAGTTGCATAAACGTTTGTTTCTGTTTGCAGTCCTGTTTCGTGAAATTGAATGCCCGCTTCATCATTCGGTCATTGATATTTTGGTGTTGGGCTTGGAATCTAGAATAATAATTTGGAATGTCAGATTTTAAGAAAAAAATATTGATGGACATATCACACAGCGCCATCTAGCTCCGAAGTAAGCTAAGCATATGGTTAACTAGACAATTGATATACTTTTTACTGTATACTTTTTCTATAAATAAATTATATATAATAGATATTATAATAATATAATATTGGTGGACATTTCACACAGCGACATCTGGCGACAATCTAAGCTAAGCGTAGCTTGTAGTTTGGTAAAGCGCTTTGGTTGCGCCTCTGTCAGTTAAACAGAGTTAGTCTATGGATGTTATATTTTATTATATCTTTCTCGAAAAACAGCAGCTATATCAGTAACGAGATATAAATTCCAAATATTAATCGCGATATAAATCTCGTTAATAATAGCCCATCTGATCCCCCCTTACTCCTGAATAAGGACAAAAGCGAAAGAATGTGAGTTTATTTTACTGCGACTAATACATAACAATCATGGAGGTAGTATGTACTTATATATCTATGATAACAACACAAATCGTTAAAAGATTTAAGTTTTTTTTCTCTTTTGTATTACGGTTTTACGGAACGTAATTGTTCCGCGACCCAGTTTATGACACTGGCAGCGAATGACAGCCAGTTTTGGTTGTCACTGTTTTGCTCTCAGAACAATGACAAGCAACAGAAACCAATCTCAAATAAAAATCGTATAACAAGCTCTTTTGATATTCATCACATTTATCAGTAACGTTCACAGGAGTGAGTGAAATACGATAGATAATACTATTTTGGATCGACTCGCTAGTGGAACTTATATTGAACTAAAAAAAAGGCAATTTTATTTAATAAAAACGAGCTTATTGATGCAAAAATTATAAAAATATTGTTGACTGAATTTTATTGAACTGAACATTGACGTATTAAAAGAGTATCAATAAGAATGCTTAGGACAACATTCTGAATTTCGAATGTACCTACGTATATATGCATCCGCTTCTAACGTCTCAAGTCCGTAATTGAAAATAGAACAAACTGACGTTTAGTAGTTACGGTTCCTTCTATCCACAGCTTGTCTGTCATTACTCTGAGGTTTATCTTGAGACTGTGCTTTTGACTTTTCCAATTACATCTCACTTTGTGGAAAATCAATTCAGATGTTAGTCAATCAATGAAAACGTTCGGCGTTCATTAAAATGATTTCATTATTGTTACTAGTGTTATGTGGCACGTATTGTGTTGGCGAACAAAGAATAAGATTTGCGGCTGTTGTGTTCAGGCACGGCGACAGGACACCTGTGGATCCCTACCCCACGGACCCTTGGCGAAATGAATCTTTATGGCCAGTCAAGTTCGGACAACTAACTAATACAGGAAAGCAGCAGCATTATGCCCTAGGAAAATGGCTGCGCAAAAGATACTCGGTAGGAATTGTTCATTGTTGCTTCGTTAGCAAAATCTTATCACTACATTTTTCGTCGTTGCAGCGGCCATTAAGCATCGGTATCGATTTTCTTCAAAATTGTTGTATCATTTTATGCAGAAGCTCTATCAAAAAGTTGTTTACAATTTTCGCTTTATTCAAGACTATTCCTGTATGATCAGGCCTTAAATCGGTAGATTATACATTCATTATAAGTCAGAAATATAAAGTTTGACAAAAAATATTGAAAGGGAAGCCTTGTAGGTTTGTTCTTTGCTCTTTGTTACTTAGGAGTAATTTAGCACCCTACGCATACAAAACAATAATATCTTCAGAATGCTGCTGGGATTGCCTTGTTACTGTACTACTTCAGGGATGTTTACAGATACTCAGACAGACAGATTCATGCGCAAAATATCATCCTTGATGGGCGGCAACTACTAGTGTGCCACTATGTTGGGATTTTTTAATTAGTCACTATTCGTAGGAGTTACACCCTCTAAAAATTTTCCCTTATTGGAATGCAGAAATTAAACAGAATATTTACAAATAAACAGCAGCATTACTTTTTCCAATTTAGTGGGTGAATTAAATATAAAATTGGTCTACGTTTAAAAGAGCAAACATGAGAAACAGAAACCTTGATTTTGTCGATTTTGTCTTAGCATGAGTGAACTGAGTTGCAATTATTGTTTCACTCAAATGGAAACATGCTTGGTGCATTGAATTAAATTAGCATTCCTGTGTTTTTCACTTTCAAGTGTTTACTATCCAACATGTTGTATCTACGTTGGTACAAAGTAATTAAGCTGTGGCGTTGAAAGCACAAAAACATTGTTCATAGAAAGCCATCCTCACACATTATTTTTTACTTCACAAACTGCTTAGTTAAACATAATGTAATATGTACATTATTCTTTATTACTGTGAATTAGTTACATTGTTACATTGACATTTATTTTCAGCATTTATTATCGCCAAATTTCGACCCAACTGAGATTTACGTCAGGTCTACAGATGTTGATCGAACGCTGATGTCTGCACAAGCCAATCTAGCAGGTGAGATATTTGTCACTGTATTTAAAACTATATTAGCAAACCTGGTATTGGATGTTAATGGCACTTTTGGCATTAGCCGCTGTTTACATAGTGGGGAATCAGACAACTGATAGAATACTTATAAACTTTTTTCCTAAATTGATACATATAATGGCATAATATACCCGGACACACCAAAAAGCTATATTTGTCACCCAGGTATGGTGTTAATGGAACCCAACTGAGCGGTGAGGTCATTTATGTTAATTTAACTTTTGTTTAGTGGTCATTTCTGTAACATGTACTCTTTTTTATCCACATACATTTTTACTCATATTTAGGTTGTATGCTATAGCTTTTGGACATTTCCAAAGAAAGCTCTTCTGATGAAAACATCAACAAACAAAAGATGAAAAAGTCTCACTGATTAAACCAAAGATTCCCACTTTGAATCGAAAGTAATGAGATTTTACTAAAAAAAAAACACTAACAAAACAGACAACATTGTCCTCAGGTTTTATTATACCAATACACTTTTGCCAGAGTAAACATGGGTCTAAGGTTTAGACCCATGTTTTTCTGAACAGACAACACTGCAAGAGTACTGCAATGAATAATCTTAGTATTGCTTAAAATTTCCAGGCATGTATCCTCCAGTAGGCAATTCCGTCTGGGACTCATCGGTATTTTGGCAGCCTGTTCCGGTGCATACAGTGCCAGAGAAACAGGACGAACTGCTATACATGAAGAAACCTTGTCCAGCATACAACCAAGAGTACAAGAAAGTGACCAGCTCAACAGATTACAAAGAACGATTAATGAAATACCAGAAATTGATGGAGTAAGTGCTTGTAACAAATAGCTTGATTCCCCTGTAGCTTTATCTATATTATCTATAGAACTATATAAGCATTATAATGTCTAATTTAACTTTATTTAAATATTATTAACGGGGGCTGTCTTATGACGCCATAGACAAATACAGAGCCTTACGGTATGAAGTAGAGTTACACAGTTACATATATATTTATGAACAAGTGTTAAGTCAGAAATATGACAAATAATGCATAAAAAATTCCTTAACTTGGATACAAAAAAGGACATAGGGTATCTTCAATCCATAAAAAAAATACTTTGACCAAGGGATAAAAAAACTTTTATACAGTTGTCTATCACAACAACTCTACCTGAAAAAAAAAGGAAAAGAAAGGATCTGTGGTATCCCAGAAGAAGAACTGATGTTTTACTGTGTGGACCGTAATCCTGAATTGTTTGACAGAAACACGAACAAAGCGGTGGACAAAAGCTACTAATAAGTTCAAGCGAACATGCAATTTTAAGTATAATTTAATTTGTGGTTTTGTGTTTCAGTTATTTATCGGCATACACTGGTTTGAAAGTGAAGGATTACTATGACATAGACAGCATATATAGTGTTTTGTACATTGAGGGACTATATAACTTCACCTTGCCAGAATGGACACATACCGTGTATCCAAATGCGATGAAGGAGCCAGCTGGCTACAGGTAATTTTGCTCCTTCGAGTTTCATGTTATTTGGTACTTATTTGGCCATATATTGGCAATATGGCCACCTGATGCTACTAAGCTACCGCTTATACCATGTATATTTTTATTATGGGCAGAAGTTACACCAATCAATATGCCATGGAGTCCTTCCCTACTTAGGTATAGAGACCAACCGCATTCTAATGCGTAACTTTGAGACGTGAAGGTAGAATGTCTCACATGCCTGTATTTTTACCGGCAACCACACCTTTCAAACCGGAACACAGTAATGCGTATGCGTTACTGCTTGACGGCAGAAGTAGTGGTGGCAGTACTTCCCCAGACGAACTATGTAACTTTAGTCTAAATATATAATTATTTTAACTGGTGTCAATTCATCACATTTTAGATCATGAATGTCCATTCAGTCAAAATGGAAAGTGGAAATCAACATTTACAGTACCTGATTTTTGGGAAAATATATATTTATTTTTCATGTATTTATTTATCAGGCAACACATTATAATTATACATAATATGCTTACAGCTTCAAAACGGATACCCTTACACCGGTCCTGGCACGTTTGAAAGTGGGCCCACTGATGAAACAGATCACTTCAAAGATGATGGACGCTATAGACGATGATAAGAAGAAAGCTGAACAAGCTGTATTCAAACAGAGCCATCCAAAAGTATTGATGTACAGCGGCCACGACCTCACCGTAGGCAGCATTCTCAACGCACTGGGCATGTATGACGGAGTAGCCCCTGTCTACACCGCCACCATCCTTTTTGAACTTCTCTATGGTAACTAAAATGAGGATTATATATATAACTACTATTATTATGTACGTATTCAGAAAAAAGTATTTAAGTATTATATCAGTTGTCTGGTTCCCATGATACAAGCTATTTACTTAGCTTACTTTGGGGCTAGATGGCGCTGTGTGAAATGTCCACCAATATTTATTATTATAAACGCAATTTATATAGTTTCAATATTATACAGAACAAACATCTATGTTCGTCACACAACGTTTGTAAGGGAGGGAATCGAACCCACGACCTACAGAAGGCAGGGTTATAACCAACTGATCTATGAGGCCAGTCAAATTGTATTGTTAAGAGTGTACAGAAAAATATAACATAATTATTGTAACCGTGTATTGCAGACAACTCGGAGCACTTCATAAGGATATCGTACAGAAACTCCACTGAGATCGTAGAACCGCACGTGTTGACCGTACCTCACTGCGGCAGGTTGTGCCCTCTGACCAAATTCATGAAGCTGTATGAAGATTTGGTGTCTGTCAACTGGGACTACGAATGCGAGAAACAGGTAACTATTTCTCCATAACAAGCGATCTGACTTGGGTCCTCCCCTACCTAAGTATAAATCAAATCGCATCGTATGCGCCCGTAACTATAGACGTGAAGGGTAATGTCTCGTATGCCTGTAATTCAACCGACAACCATACCAGGAATTCGTATGGGTACTGCTTGATGGCAGAAATAGGTGTGCTGGCAGAACAAGGCATAGATTCTACTGCCTTGTAATAAGCGAGATTATAAATTTTTAACCAACTCCAAAAAGGACGTTATATGTTCGTCTGTATGTTTTTTATATATAAGAGTGGAACTCCTTGCCCACATCTATATTTCCTGAAAACATATGGTAAACATGATTGTGTTCAAATGTTTTTTAAATGTAAAAAGAATATGTAATTGTTGTATGTAACAGTTGTCTATCGTACATAAAAAAAGTTATAATAATAAAAGTAATTCCTTGAAATTTTTTACTATTTTGCCATCAACCTCATAATAGTCATTTATTGGTAATATAAATGACATGTCAAACAAAAAATGATTATAAAAATGTCTGCCAATTTCAACGAATAAAAAAATTCAAATAATAATAACTTAGTCATATTCATAAATTACATTACATTAAAAACTAAACTATTGGTTGTTTATTTTAATAATTAATTAAACATTAATAATAAGTAATTTTCATTAATTATATTTATTTTGTTTCAGTTCCCCGCTCTGCTCGGCATATCATTCTTCATCGGACTTGTCCTCTTTGCCACGATCTATATAACACATAAGGTGCACTTTGCGAGGGTTTCCCGGCAGCATAGGTAACATATGTTTAATTTTCATGTCAATACATACATCGATTCACGCCTTTGTGCCCGAAGGGGGTAGGCAGAACTGCCGCGACCCACTTTCACATTGAGTGGTTACATTAACGCAAATGCATTACTGCTTGGCGGGACAAATGGTTATGGTGGCAGTACTTTCTCCAGATGAACTTTCTATGTGTCTACTCCTAATAAACTCTTCCTGCCGATTTTTTATATTTTGTGTTAATGAGTTAAGGGATGAGTCGATGGCCCACCTTAATCGATAACCTCGGATCATAACAAAACAGTACGTCTTGGGTGGCGGAGTACCCTACTTAGTTACCAGAAATAGGTGTGTTGGCAGTATTTCCCCGGAGGTATCTTGCACAAATTCTACTGCCTGCAAATTGAAATGAAATGAAAATATCTCTATTTGCTGCTTAATTTTTATACAAATTACCTATCTACTAAACGTTTTTAGTTCTCTAGGGCTAGTCAAAATCAAAGGGCGCCTCAAAGGGGCTCCATTAACATCGAATTGTTGGTTGTATGTAGAATTGTTTTAATTTCCACCATTATAGATGATAATAAATAAATAAATAATATTGGTGGACATTTCATACAGCGAAATCTAGCCCCAAAGTAAGCTAAGCATAGCTTGTATCATGGAAACAGACAACTGATGATACTTATATACTTTTTTTTTATAAATACACACATAGAATATATATCAACGCCCAGACACAGAACATACATCTATATTCGTCACACAAATGTTTGTCCTGGGTGGGAATTGAACCCACGACCTACAGCGCAGAAGGGTTACTACCAACTGAGCCGCGAGGCCAGTCAAAGATAGAGATTGATTGCACCTACAACATAATATTGTTTTGTTGCAGATTGAACATGGTGTATACCAGTCTGCAACAGCCTGCTTCTACCACCACAACGACACAGACCCAGACACCAAACAAACCGCTCGACGTGTGAATTACACCTGTAATTCGACGGCCAACTTTGTTCAGTCAAATAATGTAAAACGGCGTTGCCAAATATATAACGGTCGTTATTATAAATAATGAATAGTCTCTTATCGTTGCGCTCAAAACTGGGACGGTGTAATTATAAGATGTTGTGTCAAATTTTTATCTCACGGGATAACAAATTCCGTGTCTTTTATCTGAATATGATCTCTATTGTAGAGTCTAAGTAGCAATATGGATATTGACATGAATTAAATGGGATCTATGGGTCCCATTTCGCGGGATAGCAAACCCTATATTATTATATTTAACTACGCAAGAATTTGGAATCATAACAACGTAATACAGGTGTTACGATACGTTCTTAGTTCAGTATTTCCTAAGAATTTAATCCAATTATTAATCCAATGTTAAACGTATATTCATGTAATGGTCATAAATACACAGTTATGAATAAAGCATTTTTTTTATGAATAAACTTTTGGTGTTGCCAGCTTGTAGGCGCGAATCAACTAAAAAAAGAAGTTTAAACGCTGTTGTAATATCGACTGTACGGTAAATATGTTAACAAGGAAACTAAATCAAATATAAATTAGTATTACAGTAAACTTATATTGTTATCTATTATATTTATTAGTATAAATTAATATTTATAAATAATATTATGAGTACAATGAAACTATAATGATGAATCAGATAAAAAAAGTTACTAATAAGCTACAGTGTGAGGCCGGTGTGTTTCTTTCTTCTTTCTTTCTTGTACTATAAGTTATTTAGGAAACTAGGTATCCAGTGTGTCCATATAACTTAGACATTATCTTTTTTATATTCCCAGATGAGTCCACCTTTTCTGGCTAAAAAGCACGCCAAGTTATTAGAGTTATAAGTTATTGTTGAGAAATATTTTTCAAAATAAGATTTTGCAATCAGGCCTTGGTCTCTATCGAGCCCAAACACATATGTCTAGAAGTTGAGGAGTTCCTAAACTGCAAACTGCATACTTCCCAACTTCATTCACCTCCAGGTTAACATATTACTGTACGTCAATTACGTCCAAATATCAGCTCAATTGTTTGGAGGGAAGTCTAAAATTCAGTTTCCAATTTTGACCTAAAAAAACATTGTAAGTCAAAAAGCGTCTCATAAAATAACGCTGACGATTTAGTGACATATCTGATGGTAGGTTACTTACGAAATCAGTAGCTTGTTTTCTACCAATCTGATTAGACCCAAGATCTACTGTTCACTGACGAAACCCTGTGCGATCCACCAGTTAATATTTAAATTTTAAATTAAACCATATAGTTCAGTATAAAATTATTTAGTATTTTATTAGGTGGAAAAACAAAATTTAAACTGTTCTTGAATAACCACTTATTTATATGTAAATATGTATTTATATTTAAGTATTTACAAAAAAAGTATGTATTCCATCAGTTGTCTGGTTCCCATAGCACAAGCTATGCTTTTGGGGCTAGATGGCGCTGAGTGAGTTATCCACCAATATTATTATTATTATGTAAGTGTGAGTATTGTATCATATAGTACCATATAGTATAGTATATATAGTACGTTGGGTCGATGACATCGTAAAATTAGTATAAAAAGTCTGGACGAGAGTGGCGAAGAACAGACTGGGCTGGCAAAATAAAAGGGAGGCCTATACCCAACAGTGGATGATCAGGCTAGGATTGATGATGATGATGAGTATTGCATCTGATCATCTTTCGCTAGATTACCAAAGTCATTGTAGTATGTATTAAGTTGCGCAGTTCTGTGTATTTTTACATACACTATATTGCTGGCTCCACATAATCGTCAAAAATTCCAACTGTTCGACCACCAACCTGCCTACTGTGGAGAGACAGTTCGTTCGTGTTCGTTCATGTAGTGATCAAAACATGTTTCTATTTAACAGTTGGCCGTTAATATACGCGTTACTTAAGTAAGTAATGCGCACATTACAAAATGATCTCTGGATAGTAAGCAAAATTTGCAACATATTTTGAAAGCAAACTGAACTTAAGCAATTACTTAACTACGACACAGTGTTCCCATAATAGAAAGGTCAAAGTGGAAGACGCGCTTAGAGGATTCTACGTTAATATTGTACATGATTTAATATTAATATATTGCGGAGAAGTTAGGCTACTGTGGTCCTCATGGCCTCAAATTGTATAGACTAATAAAATACTTATCAAAATTAAAAATTAAATAGACTTAATCAAAATATTAGAACTGATTAAATTTTTTATGAATGTGTTTTTATTCTTGAATTACTATAAATGTTTTTTTTATGTCCTGTCGCAATTTTGACAAGCAGCACCTTGAGTATTTTTTGTTTATATTAAATTCTTTATTTTTCTGAAGTCAAAACTTTGTATAGCTATTTGCATTAATACATATGCAATTGCATTATACAGGGTTACAGGAAAAGTCGTGCTAGATCCGTTAAGGGCGTGGAGTACCCATCATTTCTGACTTATTTCACTATGAAACACCCTACCCTAAACTTAACCCTTTTCGAGATATTCGACTTTTAATTTTTTATTGAATAATGCCGATTTTTAGGCTACGAAATTTATTTTTGTTTATTTTGTGTATCTTATTATTATTATTATTGCATTTTTACATGTGTAATAAGATGCTTTAGGACATCAATCATTAAAATAGTGCATAAGTTAATTGAATAGACCGTAGTAGACAAGTGAAAGTAAAAAAATAAAAAATATATTAGCAAGCTTATTTTTCTCTAAGGGATATCTAAAAAAAATATTATGACACTTGTTCGGCAGATATTTTTTAAAATATCTACGTTTCATCAGCTATCTAACGAGGTATAATAATCTAGGGTTTTATTCAAATGCATTGGAAAAAAATTAGTTTCATAGGCGACAGTGGAGAAGAAAATTTATACTTAGCCCTAAAAAGTAAAATAAAACATTAGGTATGCATGAAATGTCATTTATTAAAGGTTTTCACACAACTTTTTCTTATTCTACAGTTCATGTTCAACATGGCCGCCTCTATTTCTGAAACATTGTCGCATCCTTCTACGGAGACCAGTCTTCACTACTCCAGTGGTCAACGTGGTCCTCATTTTATTTGCTGCATCCACAATCCTTTCTCTTAAGTCTTCCACAGACAAAACTGGATTCGGCTCGCTGTACACAAGACTTTTCATGCACCCCCATACATGAAAATCCATGGGAGTTAGGTCCGGACTTCTTGCTGGCCATGGCAACGGCCCACCTCGTCCTATCCATTTGTTTGGATAATTTGTGTCCAGCCAGTCTCTGACACTTCTCCTGAAATGGGCAGGGCAGCCATCGTGTTGGAACCACATGTCCCTGATCAGGTTGAGTGGCAGATCATCCAGCAAATCACTCAAGTCTGCTCTCAGGAAATTTTCGTAGCTTTCCCCATTTAGATTATCCGGGAGAAAGTAAGGTCCAATCAAATGATTAGAGATAATGCCCATCCACACATTCACGCTGAATCTTCGTTGGGACCCTTTCACTCTTTTCTTATTGGGATTCCTTAGTTCTTTTGGGGCCCAGTAATGGACGTTGTGATAGTTGGTTATGCCATCTTTATCAAATTTGGACTCATCCGTCCACAAGATATTTCTTAGAAAATCTGGGTCTTCTACGTCAGCATTTAGCATAAATCTGCAAAAGTCCAATCTTCTCGCGGGGTCTCCTTCTTCAATAACGTGTACCGGCGTGTAATGGTACGGGTATAGGCCAGCAGTATGCACTGTAAACCACACTCTCCATTGCGAAAGTCCCAGATCACGGGCAACAATATTAGTGGAAGTAGTCGGATCCGCTCGAAAGCGTTGCACTATCTCATTGTCCTGTTCTTCGTCGTCAATTCGTGGTCTTCCCATGTCTGTATTTCGTCTCAAAACAGAGCCAGTTTCTTTAAGTCTTCGATAAACTCTGTCAAAACAGGCCACATCCGGCACTCGACGACCGGGGTAGCGAGTTATGTATTCGTTACGAGCTTGCGCAGACACACAATCGCAGTATCCGTAACAAATAAGCATATCAGCATATTCCTCAGGTGTGTAGGACGTCATCTTCCGGACCTAACTCCCATGGATTTTCATGTATGGGGGTGCATGAAAAGTCTTGTGTACAGCGAGCCGAATCCAGTTTTGTCTGTGGAAGACTTAAGAGAAAGGATTGTGGATGCAGCAAATAAAATGAGGACCACGTTGACCACTGGAGTAGTGAAGACTGGTCTCCGTAGAAGGATGCGACAATGTTTCAGAAATAGAGGCGGCCATGTTGAACATGAACTGTAGAATAAGAAAAAGTTGTGTGAAAACCTTTAATAAATGACATTTCATGCATACCTAATGTTTTATTTTACTTTTTAGGGCTAAGTATAAATTTTCTTCTCCACTGTCGCCTATGAAACTAATTTTTTTCCAATGCATTTGAATAAAACCCTAGATTATTATACCTCGTTAGATAGCTGATGAAACGTAGATATTTTAAAAAATATCTGCCGAACAAGTGTCATAATATTTTTTTTAGATATCCCTTAGAGAAAAATAAGCTTGCTAATATATTTTTTATTTTTTTACTTTCACTTGTCTACTACGGTCTATTCAATTAACTTATGCACTATTTTAATGATTGATGTCCTAAAGCATCTTATTACACATGTAAAAATGCAATAATAATAATAATAAGATACACAAAATAAACAAAAATAAATTTCGTAGCCTAAAAATCGGCATTATTCAATAAAAAATTAAAAGTCGAATATCTCGAAAAGGGTTAAGTTTAGGGTAGGGTGTTTCATAGTGAAATAAGTCAGAAATGATGGGTACTCCACGCCCTTAACGGATCTAGCACGACTTTTCCTGTAACCCTGTATAAGTATACGTTGTTTGTTTTATCTATATGTTATAAGTATACCTTATATACGTATATACCCTATAAATGAACGTATTTTTTTATATTTTGACCTATGTTTTTCTTGTCGTGATCTTCAAATATTGATATGTAATAATTTTTATATATTATGTATAACGTAAAATAATGTTCAGCGTTCTAATAAACATATATTTCAAAAGCACAATGGTATTTTAGTATAAATAAATATATAATTTACTATCTTCCTGATTTCAGGAGATTCACACGTTTTCGCAAATTTATCTAAGAACCGGGATGAACTTGAAACAAGTTCTACCAATACTAAAGTATTGCGTTCCTATTACTAGTTTGGAAACTTCAAAATTCTACAATCCAATCATCTGTTCTATCGTAATTCTTTTACGTCAATGCGCATGCATCGTTTCCAGCATGTCCTGGAACCAAAAATGAAGACTAGAAAGAAGCCTCTCTTTAATCCTTTCTCCACACGATCAGTAGTTTCTAATAGTTTATTCAGTGATCAGTCATAATGCTAAGGTTGCGGCTGAATCTTTGACTGGCCGAGGTAGTAACACTGCCTTCTGCGCTGGGGGTTGTAGGCTCGATTCCAGGACAAACATCTGATACGAACATATATGTTTATTCTGTGAATTTACAAAGAAATAAAAGAATTCTATCAGTGATCTGGTTGTCAGAGCTGTGTCTGTCTGTCTACCAATATTTATTTAATATCTGAATTATGTTTCCGTGTAAATAAAAAATGAAACCACTACATACTCTAAGCACAAGTTGGTTGAAACTGTACATATTATATTACATTAGTGTTCAGTCTGACCTCGTCTGTCTGCATGTTACCTAATAAAATTCCGCGGATCGAACTCACCTACGACCTCTACGAAAGTTGCAAGCATCCTCGACATACCTGTTTGACGTCTGTCTTTAGCATTCGCAGTGTACGTGCTGCTAACGAATGGTGGCTGCCACCAATTATTCGTAATATTTTAAATTATCGAACGAGTTGACCTGATGTTAAGGGTTGACTGGCTTCATAGCTCAGTTGGTAGTAATCATGCCTTCTGCGCTGTAGGTCGTGGGTTCGATTCCCACCCAGGACAAACATTTGTGTGCCATTTGTAACATTGATGTTTGTTCTGTCTGGGTGTTAATATGTATTATATGTATATATTTACAAAAATAAATATGTATATATGTATTATATCAGTTGTCTGGTTCCCATGATACAAGCTATGCTTATGCTATTTACTTTGGGGCTAGATGGCGCTGTGTGAAATGTCCACCAATATTTGTATAAAAATAAGGGTAACCGCCGCCCTAAAAGCGATGCGATTCAAGTCCTCTCCGCCAACGTACGAGATGACTCAAGTCGCATTGCGTTGCGTCCATCACCCCGAGACGGGGATGTTACGTCTCATGCGCCTGCAATTTCACCAGCACCCACTCTCTTCCATCGGAACACAGAAACACGAGTGCATCACTGCTTGGCGGCAGTACTTCACCGGGCAAACTTAGCACAAGTACAAATCTCTAAAAATGAAAATGGGCCAATATGGGTCAAAATTGAAGGTTCAAGCAGAAAAAAATAAATTAATATAATAATAATAATGGATTTTGTTTGCTTGTTGATACTTCTTCTTCGAGTCCCCGGTTCTGTCGAACCAGTGTGGTGAAAGGATTGTAAATGCGCCTCAAAGTACTAACCTAACGATATTACTCGAAGATAAGGATAAAAGATGTATTTATCAGGAGAGTGAGATAGAAAACTAAACGATATGCATTAGCTTCTAATTAATATGCGTATTTTACTATACTATACTAATATGCGTACTAGTGCGTATTATACTAGCTTTGCCAGCGCGGCTTTGCCTGTGTATATGTATGGATTATGGATCTTCATTACCTAAATAAATATAGCTTAAGTTTATTACTATTCATGTAGCTTTTTATTATATAATTTATGGAATAGGTTCAGAAATTCCGGAAGATTGGCTAATCTTAGCGGGGTCGTTAAAACTAAAATAATGTTACTTCTGTATAGTAGGTATATATAGTATGTTATATATAGTAATATTATAACATTGCGGAAATCACGAGGTGCCTTGGAGGAGCCAAAACTCATGTTATTGTTGCTGGAAGTGTAAGATGCGATTTTTTTGAGGTAATGACATAATTTGTAAACATTTTCACCTAGAGTAGAACAAACTGAAAGGTTTTTGTGACAAAGGCTTTGTAAATTTGTGTTAGCGCTACGAGTATGCTATATACATACATAATAATTTATAATAATAATAATTTATTTATTTGCCAATAATAGTAAATGTTAACAAAAGATAATTATCTAATTAAGTATTATGTCTATTCCTATTCACGTAGATTCATCTGTGAATCACAAGCTAAGCTTGTTATAATATATAAATACATATATAAAATCACGCCTGTTTCCCGGAGGGGTAGGCAGAGATCATGGTTTGTCCACCTGCTACGATCCTGACACACCTTCTTAGCTTCATCCACTCTCATCAGATTCTTCATGCATGCTCGTTGGTTTAGGGTATTCTTGACCTGTACTTTTTACAAAGAGTACCTATACTAAGTTCCACAAAATTAAATTATAAATTATGATTAAAAAAAATATGAGTTACCAGTATTCTTACAGGACGACATACAATGCTAACTGTTGTTGCATTTTCTATCTTTTGTATTTCTTTTCTTTTTGTGAACCAAAACACAGTGCAACATTGGCGTCACAATGGTATTTAGTCTACTTCAGAGATTACAATAACACCTCATTAATGGGACAATATGCGGCTTGTCGCCGAGAGCGCGCCGTCGGGAATACAAATCAGCCTACCGCTGCCGACGGAGCTGATATATCAGCCCCGTAACTAAACGAATGTTGCGTTACTAACATGCGAACGAACGCTGCAACAGTCTCGCGTCAAGCGGAGACGCTCGCGTGCACGAGTGAGCGTTCGCGTGGTGTGGACGCCGCATAACATACACCCGCCTCGCCGCCGCCGCGCCGCCGCCGCCGCCGCGCGCCGTGTGTACCGCACGAGTCCGCGCCGCCGCGCCAGATCAAGCGTGGCCTCCGTACGCTGTGGACCTACCTGCAACCGTTCCGCGGAGAAAGGACTGACACAAGTGTCTCTTGCGACATCCGAGGCCCCAACACACAGACATGAAGATCCTACCCCTGTAAGTCATACATACCACCGTTTATCTCTCGACCGCTTTTATAAGCTTTTACACCACTTTTGGATACATTTCCACGGTCAGCTGTGCGATTGCATTTGCGATATGTCATTTATTCATCATGTACAATAACTAATGTGTAAAATTCTTTGAAAGTGTTAATTGGGAATTGGAAATAACTGAACAGTTATTTTTTAATCTATTTAGAAACTGGAATTTGGGCTATTACTGGTCTTTGTTTGGTGTGTTGGACAGACAGACACAGCACCTGTCGATATCCTAATCCTCCAAGAAGAACATGTAAATGTTTATATAGAGTTCGCATCAGTAAACCTAGGTGGGTAGACCCATAAGTTACTGGAATGTATATCAACAACTGTTTTCATAAAAAGTGATTTGCCTTTCTAATATCGTTCTCAATGGTATCTAGGGTGCTGTGGCAATGGACAAAGGCAGTCAGTAAACGGCCTATTTCGTAGCGCACTCGAGTCGATCGTGCGCATTTTATGGATAACTTTTAAATGTCAAAAGAGGCGTGTACTCCTGGTCTATGAATAAATAGAGTGATAGTGATTATTTCATAATTTATTGACTTAGAAACCTCAATACAGAGACCACGTATTGACCCCGTATAACAAACCGATTAATTTTTGAGCGAAACCGCGAACCGGTTTTCTGAATCAGTCCCATGTTGAAAGTTAGGCTCGCGACCTACGATTAGGCAATTCCAATGTTATGTAGGATGATTGGTAGGCACAGCTGACACAGCCATAGCCATGGATAGCCTGGGGTTAGGTGCGTCCACGACTTGTTATGCAAACATCCTCTGTACAATAATTTTGCCTTTTCAACCTACTTTCCACTTACTTATATAGTATTTGTTGGTCTTCGTATCAGCTTAAACGTGGATATCATTTGCATTCATCACTGCACCATTATATCAATCAGAACTTATGCACGTCTTCGGAATTTTAACGGTAGTTTGTTGTAGTCTCATCGTAAATAGCAGCAGACGTGAACGGAAGACGTGATGCGGTTACATTAACAAAGTGTGCTCAATATGTGAATATGTTAAACATCTGAATTTATTTAGACGCTTTCTGTAGAAAAGACACTATCTTTGTCCGCTTCTTGCTTAGTATCGAATTATATACTATATCAAGACAGCAGTATAACTGACAGCCGGAAAATCGAATTAAAACACTAATAAGAATTAGTAATTTACTGCCAGAATTATGGATCACTTAGCTCTAGTAAGCAAGGTCCAATAATTAGGATTTCTACATTTTGCAGTAGACAGGCGAGCGAGTATTCAACATTCTTTAGTGTCGGTAACTAAGTAACCACACTGCTGCTTCCAGTTTGCTGGCCTCAATTCAATACAGATTATAATATTAAAATACTTGAAATTTTAGATCTAGTTACAGTTGAGTTTAAATGTTAAGATTTAAATATTCGTTTATATATTTTGGAGCGTTACTCGGTAAATAGTTGATTGAGTATTATACTCATGGTGAGCTAACAATGGTACAATATCGTAAATCAGTATTAGGTAAATGAGGATAATCCTAAAAATACCTACTTGCGTCTCATTTAGCGCCCTGCCATTAGCATTACCTGCCTGCTGCAAACATGCAGACATATGGTAATAAAACGTAGTTGCGCAACCACGATTGACATTTATCTATGAGACGCGATGAACCGACCGTTCGGTTTCGGAGCTTCTTTTGCACCCATTCGCATATTGCCTGGTTACGCAACGCAATCTAAGAGGTATCTCATTTAATTTATGCGTCATCCGTGTAAGATGTCATTCACAACAATTATTATTGTCAATTTCACAACTTATTGTGGTTTTCAGCCAGAATGTATTGTGAGAAGATTGATACCACGCAAAAGCTTCTCACGGATTACCCAACGTATCGGGCTCAGATGAATTTGCGAGACTTGTGGTGTAACCGGTTGGAAGATATTATCTTTTTTCTTGATCTCTGACATTGTTTCTTCTGGCCTGTGGGATCGACACGATTAGGCTGAGGTGATCGTTTGCGAAATGGTGTCGGTGATGCATCATCAGACTGGTCATTTATGGGTATCCTGGCCCGAGCGTGCACGAGCGCAGGGAAGGTATGCCGCATTGCATTGCGAGGTCAGGCTACTTTTTACCACTTCTGGTTTGAGTCCGACTGACCTTGTCGTGATTTGAGGTTACAATTACACATTCGAGCCGGGCCACACGCGTACACTAACATTGTACCAGCATAGAAAGTTCCACTTTTTCCGACGTGACTCGTATTGCAATTTTTAGTTTCTACACAAGAGACATATGGCAAATGGGAGGCTAGCGTTCACCGCTCGAAGCTCCTTTCACAATAGGTAGATTTCACAAATGCAATCGCACTGTTACGTACGACAAAATATCATCGGCTGTTGAATGTAAACAATTGGAATCATCGCTGTATCGTGATTGGGCATTGTGGGTGTCGGCTCCGATTTGGCGTATCTTTTATATAACATAAATCAGAGAAAGTAAAGGGAAGGCGTTGATGTGTGATGTCGGAAGCGGATATGGAATTGATCGGCGTCCACCTGACCCGACCCTGTACAGACTAGTTATTCAACTGTCGGCAGTAGTGCGGGTGACCTTTAGCGAGCACAGTACACACAACTACTTAGGTACGCTACCGTGAAGTTAACTCTTGCAAACGCGAGCTAACAATAGAGTGTTCACCGCAAGAATGTCGCTCGAACGGGATCACACTTGTCCGGCCTTGCTTGGTGACATTTAACTAAAATTGACTAAAATTTTTTTTTTTGACTAAAATTTGACATTTTACAACGTTTTACAACCGGGTTCACCTATTAACATACAGATACTATTTACATGATCGTTTTTATTATAAATTATTATAACTCAGCCACTACTAAACATATACCTGTTCAGTTATTACGCTTAGGTATTGTCAGAGTGGGTTTATAAAATAAAGTTTTTGATATATTTTCCTTAGATGTGAGAGACTCGTGGCAGTTTGATATAATGAATATTTAATGTGTTGCTTACTTGTGATCATACATTAGCAGACTACGTGATAGCATTTGTATTACTAGTGTATAGGCTTTACTTGGACTAAGTAGGACGCATTAATACTGCATTCTTACCAATGTTAGTATCGACTCGTAAAGGACGGCAAAAAATGTAATCTTAGGTTGTCACACAGTATTGTCAAACGTGCAACAAGTATGCGTTGTGCAATATTTTACAGTATATCGTCTAGTAAATTATAGAACAAGATGGATAACTCCAAATTATAGATAAATCAAGTCTTACCGAATGAACAGTGTAAGTAAATGGTATCAAGCTTCATCGATATCCCTGACATTTACGTTTTGCTTTTTAATGCGGTTGTGCTGATTTTTGTAGATTAAACCCCGATTTTGTATATTAGCAGATAGAATATTCATTTCGTATATAAAATAGCCAAATTTTCATATAGCATAAATTGAACACATCGAGAAAAATTACGTAGACTGAACATGCATTTATATCATTTATAAATAAGAAACTTTAAAGAGAGAAAGAGAATCTCGATGAGTATCTCAACTGTAAACATAAACCGACTTGTACTAATGTGTTTATTATACAAATGTTAAAACGCAAGTAAGTTAATGCCTGCGATTTACTTGACTAAAGTTAATACCATTAATCCAAAAGGTCAATATTAAATATTGGGGGACAATTCACACAGCGCCATCTAGCCCCAAATCGCGTACAAGCATCGCTTGTACCATGGGAACCAGACAACTGAAAGATTACATTTTTTTTTTGATATATACATACTTATAATTAATTATATCTAATATTTAATTATACCACATTAATCGCACTTGTTAATTGTTGTCTTGGGGGGTTGGTTACCACTTAACATCAGGTGGGCCGTCAGCTCGTTTTATCTCCTACATGACAAAAAAAACTTAACGGTCATTTTAGCCGTAAATTATTGAATTCTTAGGGTCCAGTAATGTTATAGAGTCGTACAATTTTTGTTGAAACTTACATAAATTGCTTGAGCGTTTGAAATCTACGTTACAATAAATATGTCATCGCCAAGAAGTATATATATATATATAGTTACATAATTTTATTGGCTTCGACCATTATTCATTTTCGGCTCCTAATAACTAGATGCATAATATTAGCCTCAATAGGCAACAACGGCGCACCTAGTAAATATACATTAAGTAAACATAGATATGACTTTGACGAATTTGACTTAAATACGTTTCTGATATTTTTTTTATTTTAAAAACGATTTGGTATAATCTGTTAGTATATTTGGCTGGCCTCACAGCTCAGTTGGTATAACCCTGCCTTCACAGCTCAGTTGCTGTAACCCTGCCTTCTGCGCTGTCGGTCGTGAGTTCGATTCCCACCCAGGACAAACAGTTGTGTAACGAACATGTGTTTGTTCTGTGTCTGGGTATTGATATGTATATATTTACAAAAAATATTTAAGTATTATATCAGTAGTCTGATTCTCATGATACAAGCTATTGCTTTGCTTTTCAACTGTGGCTTTTTATTTTCAGATTCGTTTTGTTGGCGTGTATGTCGTGGCAGGCGTACGCTCAGGAAGATGAACCGAGGCAACCTGCGAGAGGGTTGCTCAAACGGGGACCGAACCCCCGGGCTAAGGCTACCACCACCACCACACCACTACCACAAGTAAGTGACAGTTCTATCGCCATCTAGCAAGGTGGAGGATATACTCAAGAAGACGTAGATTGGAGGGTCACTTTCTTTCTTGTTATTTTAAGTTCAACAGAGCTGATGATTTTAAAACCTTCTTAATTCAACCTCTCAGGTGTCCCAAGACAATTTTCGCGCGGCTCTCTGTAATGTTCCGTGCGTTAGTTAAATTAATTAAATACTCCCTAAGTTTTTTAAATGGTGTTTTAGTAGGATTCTATTATGAAGGTGTAAATTGAACCCAGAAAATGAAATATGAAAACATGGTCGATTAAAGATTGATAAAAGGTAAGGTAAATTAACAGTGTTAGGTGTCCTAGTCCTGGCCAGAGGGACGTTACACTCAAGAATTTTCTTACGAAGTAAAAAACTAAGAAGAGAAGAATAAGTATAGAAAATAAATGTAAAATTATATAAAACTTAAAAGGATTTTGATGGTTCCAGTTATTTATCCTGAAATTCATTCTTGATTAACTGAACCTTTATTACCCAAAACATAGATTTATATTTTAGAAATTAAAGAAAGACGATAGCCTACCTTGTTTTTAGTGGTAACAAAGCAATAAGACTTAGATATTACTCACTTAGGTACAATGAGACCCAACTCGCAACATATGCGTCCGTAACTGTGTGACGTGAAGGTGGTATGTCTGAAGAGCCTGTAATTCCACCGTTATTATTTTTCTAATATAACTAATAATAAGTTTATGCATAGAACCTTAAATAAAGTCTCATTTGAGGGAACGAGGTTCATAACCAACACATGTGCTCATACACAACTGGGTCAGAGATTGCATCAAATTGTGAACATATTATTTGCGGTTAGATAGGTGGGTATGCGATAGTTATCAGACTGGAGACTACACTCGGCTGTGCAATAGTGGCATACCCAATTAAAAACTAAATCTAAAACAATTAAAACAATAAAAATGGAGTTTGGTGTCCTTCTTCAACTAATTTCTCGCTCAAAGTAAGACGCAATAAGTTACATTTTCAGCAAAAATAAAACATTCGCGTTTAAGACATAACATCAACAATTACTCACAAAGGTTTATCTTTCTTTACAAAATCTTATCTTGGTTAGAGCAAAATCATCAAATGTTACGTCACACATCCTATATAACACCTGTTTGATTGGCAAGAGAAAAAAAAGTGAAATTTTTACTATATCAAATATTCACACGGTGCGTTTATTATAACGTAACAAGCAAGCGTTTATATTTATTTACTCAATTATTTAAACGTGGACAATTGAATAAGTGATTCGAAAGCGTGCAAAATTGGCAACTTGTGGAATATTACATATTGTTTATTTCAAACAGCTTATAATTAAACAGTGTTGTAGTACTTATGTCAGATATAGAGGTATATCTATTTCTGTAGAGTTACTAATTTCCAATAAGTTATATTATTTTGTTATTGTGATTATTGTGTTTATAACCGCCTGTGGCAACTGCAGGAAAACTTGAATCCTCTTATTATTATTATACTAAAGTGTGGGAAGACCCAAGTCTCAAGGGTCTTTCATGTCTTTGGCACTCATACCTTCAAACTGCACATTCATTTTTCAAGAACCTGATTCTCGAATTAAAGTAATGATGTTCCCATAGGTTTGTGTGTATCCGTGCTACTTACTAATATTATTAATGAATATTGATATTGGCTACCTTAAAATAAAACTTGAAGAGGTTGAAATAGGAAGAATTTAATTGCATTATATTTCTTAATCGGTATAGAAGCAAGAACAATTATTCTGTATGTCTGTTCCTTTCAACACAAGCACAGCTCTGAAACTACTCTATAGATTTTGAGGAAACTAGGAATGGGATTTTAGTAAAATGGGAAGAAGCTACAAGACAAAGACATCTGAACACAGTAAAGGTGTTTTCAAGGTATGGGAAGGCCTGCTGGTATGTTGGTTCTGCAGTTGCAGATTTTAGATGATGAGAGGAGTAAAACGCTCGTTCAAGTGTAGAATTGGAAGTAATTTTATTCGGAACTTCTATCTCTTCTGGTACTAGGATTAGCGTAGCGTTAGCGGACTCGATGGAAAAGATATCACGATATAAGATATGAAGTCTTTGGAAGTTTATCGACATTTTTTGATGGTATCATCATTGTCATCGATTCGTCGATGTTTCGCAAATATGATGTAGCAGCTGGGTCGCACCATTTGGTTCAAGGCGAGTGGGCCGAGCGTGCGATGATCCGGTCACCTTCATGGTTGACCTTTGTGAGACCTCCCTTTCGTTTGCGGAATATACCTGCATTTTGGGCGGGTTAACCCGCTGAGATCACCGCACTTGACAGCAGTCGAACCAGTCCTAAAGGACATGTTGTTGTGAGGTCGGTAACACACCCGCTTCTAATTCATGGGAAATGAAAACCTGACAAGAGTCATTTCTACTCATGGTTAGTCTATTCTATTCTATTCACCATACTGGTTCTCTCGAACCAGTGTGGTGAAAGGATTTTAAGTGCGCCTCAAAGAGGCTCCTTTCGTGCACTTGACACATGTCTTCGAATTTTCAGTTCTAGGACATGTCGGTTTCCTAACGTTTTCCTTCACCGTTTGTGCTTCAACGTGGTATTGCGCACATAAATCTTTTAATCGAAAAACTCATAGGTGCACTTTGTGATTTGAACCGGTGACCTCCGGATTTAAACTCGGGTTCAGTGGCACTAGACCACCACGCTCTCATGGTTAGTGATTTACCTTTACGCATGTGGCATAGGTTACCAGCTGAGCCATATGCTCATTCCGTAAGAAAATCTCATAATAAAATAACGATGCCCAGACAATCGCGGCGATAATAATCTTCACTCAGAATTAATTTGTCGATATACCAGTTACTATCTATTCTTCCTCTCGAAGGACTTACATTTAGTTCTGTTGGACTTTGCTCGGGCGCTGTCTGACTGTTCGTAACTTGTATGCAAGCCAAGATACAAATTGTTGCACACCATTGGCTTATAATGCCATTACATTGCTTTCATTACGTAGGCATACAGGTGCAACTGGTTTTACCGCAGTTCTAGCCTCAGTACTCTTCCGCCAATCATATATTCATGTCGTCACTTAACTACGGAGGTAGTGAAGTTCATAATCTCATACTTAAGCAGTTCACGTATGTTTAAACAAATTAGGTAATAATGCTTTATGTCGTACGAGCGTTTAATGTTAGAATTTACATACAGGCCTATCACTGAGAGCCGCATCAAACGGTTCCAGGGTAACATTGAGCTACGAATGACACAATTTCCGTGCATTGAAGACCCGAACGAACTTTTCACCGCCTTGTCAAATATGATAAATAATGAGCATAAAGAGGTATTTAAAATGAAAACATGTAAATTCAGATCGGGAGTTAGTTTCGATGACTGGGCCACATCTGGTATATATAAAAGTAGAAATAAATTATATGAACTGTATGCTGCAAAGCAGTACATGCTGCATGACGATTCTTTCATTTTGATGGTAAAAAATTACTCTAAAATTTTCAAAAATGTCTGTCATGTTGCCAAATCTTTATATTTAAACAATAAAATTAAAAGTTCAAAAAATAAAATTAAAGCGACCTGGAAAATTATAAACAATGAAACAGGTAAATTTAAGACACGGGACAATAAGATTAATTTAATTATTGATGGTAAAACTCTTACAAATGAAACTGATGTTGCTGAGGCATTTAATAGTTATTTCTCTAGCATACCTAAGATAGTTACTCAGTCATTGAAGTCTTCTGTTTGTGGAGCTGGATCTTTATTAGAATCCTGTGTAACAAAAAGTGATGTTATATTCAATTTTAGGTATATAAACACAGCCATAATTTCAAAAACATTTAAATCACTTAATATCAAAAATACCGAAGACCTCTGGGGAATATCCACGAAAGTTCTATGTTCAGTAGTTACTGATATTGCTCCATGTCTAGCTTACATATTTAATAAATGTATTGACGATGGAGTCTTTCCTGAGCTGATGAAGCACAGTAAATTGATTCCTTTATTTAAATCTGGGAATCACAAAGACCCAGCTAATTATAGACCGATATCGGTATTACCAACTTTGAGTAAAATATTTGAAAAAATAATCTTAGAGCAATTATTAACACATTTTAATAGAAATACCTTATTTCATAGTAATCAGTTTGGATTTACCAAAGGTCGGTCCACGATTGATGCTGGTGTAATGCTTTTAAAGCACATCTTTGAAGCTTGGGAGAAATCACAAGATGCAATCGGTGTATTCTGTGATCTTTCCAAAGCTTTTGATTGTGTAGATCACTCTATCTTGATTTGCAAGCTCAAACATTACGGTATCCAAAATAAAGCGATTGACCTTGTACAGTCATATCTATCAAACAGAATCCAAAAAGTTGCCATTGGCGGTGAAAGGTCTACAGGTTCCGCTATTGACATGGGTGTGCCGCAAGGTTCAATACTGGGCCCGTTTTTGTTTCTAGTTTATGTCAACGACCTCCCTTTTTTTGTGAATACTTTGTGTGATATAGTACTTTTTGCTGATGACACTTCTCTTTTATTTAAAGTTGACAGATATAAAGATAATTACGATAGTGTAAATGCGTCACTATCTAAAGTTTTAGATTGGTTCATATCGAACAATCTTTTACTCAATTCTAACAAAACTAAGTGCATTAAATTCACTTTGCCAAATGTGAAGCAAATGTCGGCTAATATACAAATAAATGGAGAAGTGCTTAATCTTGTTGGTTCCACTGTGTTTTTGGGTTTAACTATAGATGCAAAGCTACAGTGGGGTGATCAAATCGCAGCACTTGCCTCCAGACTTAGTTCAGCCGCATTCGCGGTACGTAGAATAAGACAGCTAACGGATGAAGTTACTGCTAGGTTAGTTTATTTTAGTTACTTTCATAGTGTTATGACATACGGTATCCTGCTTTGGGGGAAAGCAGCAGATATCCATGCCATATTTGTTTTACAAAAGAGAGCTATACGTTCAATTTATAAAATGAAATCAAGGGACTCTCTGAAAGAAAAATTCAAAGAAATAAATGTCCTTACAGTGTCATCACAGTATATATATGAAAATTTATTATATGTTCATAAAAACATATCTAGTTTTGAGAAAAAAAGTGATGTTCATACCAAGAACACTAGAAACAAAAATAAATTAAACATTCCAAGATTCCGATTGCAAAAAGTCAACGGATCTTTTATGGGAAATTGTTTACACTTTTATAATAAACTTCCTGAACAAGCAACGAAGCTTCCGACCCAAAAATTCAAGTCATACATAAAGAAGGGTCTGGTAAGTAAAGCTTATTACACTGTAAATGATTATATAAATGATAAATCCCCATGGTCTGATGTCGCTCTGCTCAACGACACACAAAACATCCTGTAATAGTATATTATGTAGTCATAAATGTAACATAGACCTAAGTACTCAATTGTTACAAGGATCGTGCTCGCGAAAAGAAAGGAATCCCTCCATTAGGGGTTTCTTGTCTGTTCTTCCCCATGGAGGGTCGGATAGGGTTTGAACAGGCGTCAAACTTATCGATAAGTACGCGTGACCTTATGTTTTGAATATTGACGTTTCCAAGCCATTTCTTTATGAATTCTATGGAAATAAAGTTTTTGACTTTGACTTTGACTTTGAATAATAATCTTTATTTCCGAGAGGTTAAGTAGAAATTTGATGGTATAACATCGACTATGGGTGTTCCTTTTGCAGAAACTTAGACGAGCGACGCAGTGCGATCTTACACAATCGTTGTCTTGTTGTAAAAGCAGATGATTGTCAAATCTTTGATACCGAGTATAATGTATGTTATCTCACTACGAGGTCCGGGGCGGCAGATATCAAAAAAATGGCTAGAAGTTGCGGGCAAGGCCTAGTAAGGGCATAAACTCAAACTGGCAAAAATAAAAAACGTAATATGAATGCTTTCCACAAATAAATAAAATAACTATTAACATTTCACACAGCGCCATCTAGCCCAAAAGTAAGCTAAGCGTAGCTCGTATCATGGGAACCAGACAACTTATATAATACTTATGAACTTTTGTAAATACATACATTTAATACATATTGACACCCAGACACAGAACAAACATCTGTATTCGTCACACAAATGTTTGTCCTGGGTGGGAATCGAACCCACACCTACAGAAGGCAGAGTTACTACCAACTGAGCTATGAGGGCAGTCGAAATATACGTAATTGTACGTTTCCGATTGCAGGAGGAAGTAGAATACGAGGACGAAGGTGAATATCCCGAGGAGGGACAACCGGAACCGTCCTCTGAAGCGCCTCCCTCCTCCACGGAGGGCAAGAAGCTGGTAGGGAGTGGGGTGAGACCCTTCCGCAGCAACACCGACCTGCTCGAGACCCTCAAGAAGAGAAGAATGCAGGCAGCTGAAGGTACAACCTTAAAGTTTAAAAATAATAACTTATGATAATAATATTGGTAGACCGGCGCCATCTACCCTCAAAGTAAGCTAATCATAGCTCATGGAAACCAGACAATACATATTATACTTTTTTTTTTGTAAATACATACATATAAACATATTAACACCCAGGCACAGAAAAAATATGTATGTTCGTCACACAAATATTTGTCCTGGGTGGGAATCGAACCCATGATCTACAGCGCAGAAGGCAGAGTTACTGCCAACTAAGCCGTGAGATATGTCACTTAAACTTTATCACATAGTTAATTTCCGGCGGAGGGTATGCGTGTATGCCATCTTATAGTTCTCCTAGTTTGGGTACCTATGTTATCCCCACAGGTTTTCGATTTTATTCGACATTAAGTGACAACTCTGTAAAAAAATATGTAAAATAAGTGACGTTTGTAGTAAATAAATATTATTATTAAATTAACAGGCAAGCACTCATGATATGAAATTGATTGAGTGTAGCTATTGATTCGAAAAAAGAAGCTTGTAACTTAAGATTCTTTAATATTTATACACACAAGTGTCGCTTAGATAATTATTATTATTTCCATACTTCATTTAAAATTAATCTATGCGGATATTATGGGTAGGATTTTCTTAAATGCTTGATATGTTAATAGTCAAATAATGAATCTTTATCTATTAAGTAAACGTATGTCCTAATGAGAACGTTTGTAGAAGTGAAAATTAATTCAAAATGAGAAATAAATTTACATAATTTTGAATTAAATAAAATATTTAGAATTTATAGACCATTATTATAAGTTGTTTTCTCCATTAGTAGAAAATATACGTTTAATCGCAGCATCTAAACATCCGGGGTGAATCATTTGATGATTTAACAATGATGGGTTCTGGAATATCTAAAGCGGTTCGCGTTGAGATCATGAAAATTTGTGTTACTTAGAATAGAATATATCTTTATTGTACACTATAAGTATAAAAAACATGCGAAAATACTGCTGCAGAAACATAAGTGGCACAATGGGCGGCCTTATCGCTAAACGCGATCTCTTCCAGGCAACCTTTGGATAGACAGGATATGCTTATGTTGATCAAAAACTATATTACTGGCCTGGAAAGCTGATAATCCGAAAAGAACTGTGAAGATTTATATATTTTAATATTGGTAATGAACAGTGGCTACCAGTTTTTTGCAGTGGGTACCTACTTAAATTCGGGTCGTAGTCTACTGATATATTATGGAAAGGATCATATGAAGAAGCTTCAAAGATCGCCCATTTAAACAGCTTAATTGATAAGAAAATGTTAATTTTTCAGCTAAAAATCGCGCTAGCTCTAACTCTGAGCCGTCAGGAGCACCCGAAGGTCCTGTAGAATCTGCCAAATCTAATTACAACAGTATGTACTCATCACAAAATATTCAAAATTTATCAGTCATCACACTTTTCATGGTTAGAATGTAACATTTTTCAAATCGGCCACTATTCATTACCCACGACCAGATACAGAAACTCACGATTTTGGGACATATCGTCGCCGTAGAGCGAAAAGTCATCAACTAGGTCATTTGGTGTTTTGAGTTATGGAGGTTTAAAGTTTTTCAAAAGAAAAAAAATCATAACTTACGTTTGGTATGAGATATATCAAATGTTATGGTCTCATATCATAGGCAATAGATAAACGCATAGGTTTATAGTGCTACATTTTATGTAATTTGTAATTTTTCAGAGATTTTGACATAAAACTGACTTAGTTATTTTTCGCCCGCAAATCCTGTACCCAGATTTTGATTTCTTGATTTGCTAAATAGAGTTAGTGACTTTTTGCCCTTGATTAGGCTATTTTGAGGTCTATTTAGTGATTATTCTAGATTCTCTACACTGATCTATTTTTCATTTTTAATTAATTTAATCAGATAATCGAGACAAAAATGGTTGGAAATAAAATGCTATTATCGTACATTTTATTAAATATAATAAAAAACGCGCAAATACCTACCAAATTAACAAAGAACATGATTAAAATTTCAAAAACTAGCAAATAGTTCAATGGTTACTTGAGACTAAAATCAGCGGGTCCAAACCCAGAACATGTTTATGGTGACATTATAATCTTATTAATATCAGTCTTCACCTTCTTCGGTGATATCGGGCTCTAACAGCCTGTCTACAACGTTATTGTTGGTAGGTAGAGATTCATACCAGGAATGTAGCTCTTCCTTGTGACAAAGACCAACTAGATCTTTTTTCTTTGCCTCAGAAATAGAAAGAGGTGCTGTGTACGCCATAGGGATTTTAATAGCCTTTAGTTGACCTTTCACATCATCACTCATTCTCAATTCAGCGTTACTTTCTCCTGCGCTATAGTCTTTCTGAAGTCTCCGTCTTTTCCTTGTTTGTGGGACCTCCTTTTCTTGTTTTTAGCACTCATCATCAGTAAGCTTTGTTAGGAGGTTTTGCAGTATGAATCGTGTAGTTTTGCACATACAGTTGTCTGGTATAGAAGAGGATGCCAACACCACAAACAGGTATGTGCAATGTTGATTGCATCTCAGCAGTGAGTACAACATAGGTTTCATCTTCAATAGATCGTTGCTTGTCTAGTTCCTTGGCAGCTTGTGCAGCAATATTTCTCGCTATATGGGCATCATAATCTGCTTTAAGGTCTGCAGGTCGACCGGCATTATCATAGCGAGTACATATCACGCACAGATCCTTCTCTGACACGAAAAATGACAAGTTAAACTCCAATCCAAATACTCTTTTGTAAACATACAAAGAACTCGGCTTTTCGTTACTCAGTACCAGTTGTTCTTTGTTCATAGTCAGGATCGCAGGAAATCGGTGGATGCAGGTGGCTCAAGACCATTCAAAATGGAAATCTTTGGGGGAGGCCTATGTTCAGCAGTGGACTTTTACCCGCTGATATGATGATGATGATGAGTTGTTCTTTGTACAACTCCTACATTTTAGCAATGCTAAGTTTGCTGTCTTTGGGTTGTTTTTCTGCAATAATGAGATTCTTGACGGGGAAAGGAGTTTATGTGATCAGTAACTTATTGTTTGGAATCAGGACTGGTTTTATTTATAGGATCATTGGAACCACGTCCGTCTTTTCCTTCGAAATAGCCGAACTCGTTGTTATGTTTCAGTGCTTCATTTATCGGTCCATTTGAAATGCACAATGTTTTGGTAAAAAACGGCTTGCACACCCTTATTTTGGTGTCATTCTTGATCAAGTAGTATTCATATGAGACACGTCGATGTTTTTGATCTGGAATTCCAGCCTTTAATGTTTTTATTGGCATGGGAGAGCGAGTGGAGAGCGTGGTGGTCTAGTGGTACTGACCCCGAGTTTCAATCCGGAGGTCACCGGTTCAAATCCCGACGTGCACCTATGATTTTTTCTATTCAAAGATTTATGTGCGCAATACCACGTTCTCAAACGGTGAAGGAAAACACCGTGAAGAAACCGACATGTCCTAGAACTAAACATTATGTCATCAAGACATCAAGACATGTGTCAAGTGCACGAAAGGAGCCTCCTTGAGGCGCGCTTAAAATCCTTTCACCACACTGGTTCGAGAAACCCAGTGACTCGAATAGTATAGAATAGAAAACTGGCATGTGAACTATCAATTGCAATAAAAACTGTTTTTGAGCCACATAATCATTGATCTTCCAGTAGTCTTGACAGAGCTTTACTCTATCATCTTCTGTAAAGCTATGCAAACAACGGCGTCGGCAATTTATATCACAATTCACAGGTTTAGGCTTCTTTGCGGGCATGTTCGCCCGACGAACGGTAGACTAGATATTGAATGAATAATCATCAAAACACTTTAGTGACTATTCAAAACAAAGCTTTGTGTGCATAAATATTAGGATAGAGCTCATAAAACCAGTTTAATGATTTCTTGCTCCTACATAATAGCGTATTTTTCATAAATCGAAAATCAGTAGCTAACTAGACTTGGTTAGTTTTCGCTTTCATGTTTTGTATCGAACCAGCCATACTAAAACGAATCAAGTGGATTAAGTTAGTTTTACGTTGTTGTAAGGACATATTATATAATAAGGAAAAGTAACCAACTCGACTTAGATTTCGGATTGCGATTTCTCCAAGTAGAGAAAAAAATACCAAAATGAGTTAATGAATTTTCGACTACAATATTTTAGTCGAAACGTCGAGTTAGTGTTTTTTCGCAAATCCTGAAATGAAAACTATGATAGCTATGAACATGGTTTTCAGACTGAAAAATGCAGAAAAAATCAGTGAGTTTCATGACATGCTTAACTCAATTTTGGCCAAATAGCGAGTTGATGACTTTTCGCTCTACGGCCACGATATACTGTATCACTGACGTCATTTTATCAATATATATTTTTCCTCTTTCTACCTTAGTATGTAAGTCATGTCTGTATAGCATGTTTGTTCATATCACACCATCCTTCACCCATTGTAGACAAGAAGCGTGCCGGCTTCACCAACTCACCGGCCAAGGAGGTAACGAATGAAGAAACAATCGCGCCTAGCAAGCCAAGTCGAGGACGCTTTGGTAGGCGTAAGTAAATCATCACCAACACCTTCATTCATAGGTATATCAAATTTTATATAATTTTTTCTTTCTCTGTCTTTCTTCAATAAATTTGGACGATCTTACAAAGCGAAATTCTGTTTCTAAATAATTGTTTCTCAAACATACACTAACTTCAAGAATCATCATTAATCCCAATAATACGAAAATGCGAGTGTTATAAAAATTTCACACAAAGGTTATTCTTGCAAATAACATTATTCATCGAGCAAGGTGGTACTGACCCCGAGTTTCAACCTCGAAGTTGTGTGGTTCAAATCCCGACGTGAACCAATGAGTTTTTTTCATTTGTCAAATTTTTGTTCGCAATATCACATTCTCTAAACGGTGAAGGAAATAACCGTGAGGAAACCGACATGTCCTAGAAACAAAAATTCGAAGAAATGTGTCAAGGCACGAAAGGACCCTCGTTAAGGCACACTTCACCACACTGGTTCTATCGAAACAGTGTGGTCAAGGGATTTGAAAGATTTTTGAATTCGATAAAACCAGTGACTCGTCTTGTACCTACCTTATTCATAAACATATTTCTAATAACGCGATTTCTAATTCACGTTTAGTGTTTCAGACCAAATATGTAGGTACATAGCCATCTGTCAAAATTACAGATGGTTATATATATAAGACAAAATGTGATACAGTTACGGAAGCCGACGGCCCACCTGGTGTTAAGTGGTAACCTCGGCCCATAACAACTGATGGGACTTGGGCCCTCCCCTACTGGGTATAACAAGACTCAAGTCGAATCGTATGCGCCCACGCTCTGAGAATTGTAGGTGGTATATCTCAAGTGCTTGTAATTTCACTGGCAACCACAACTTCCACAACACAGGAACGCGAACGCGTTACTGCTTGGCGGCAGAAATGGACATTGTGACAGTACTTCCCCGGACGAGCAACCGCTTTATGCATAATACGAGTATAATAGTAAAAATATCGGTGGTGTTCAATTGAGTTTTTTTTATGTGTAATGAGTATGGATATTTCAGCTGCCACGCGATCAATTCAGCCCGAGGCGGACGAGAGCGACGCGCCCGCGAAGGTATCTCAAAGCGGGCGCGCCTTCCTTAGGCGAGGTAGCAACTGATCCCTTCCTACCCTGCCCACTGGCAACCCCTCACTAGGACCTCTTATAAATACTCAAATACCCTGTAGTCAAGAGACAAATAACGAAATGAATTATTGTACAGTCAGCATCCTTATTTATAATGCATCTTGATCGTTGCATTTAATGTAATTACTAGACTAAATTACTAATAAAAAGATCGGGAAATTTTACAACTTATTATTTTTAAGATCACACAACAGTTAAACGCAACAATCGAAATCAGTTGGAACAGATCGTCTGTTATATACATTATTATGTACATGACGCATATATAAGTGGTTCCTTTAACGCTTTAGCCACCTATCCCCTCCCAGTGAGTCCATTCAAGTGGATCCAGATTTTTATATTACATAAATTATGTTTAAGTATTTTTAAATAAAAGTAATTTTATATTACGTAAGACTTTTATTTTTTGAAAACTTAGATTTAATCACGCACTGTTAACACTTTAAAAATAACACTTTTTTTTTTATGAGCGTCATAAAATGCTTATACTAAGTAGTTTCAACAAAAGCACACATGTGCGTCGATGCAGATGGCCTGAAAAATCTATAGAAATGAAAATAACTTAAAATCTAAGGCGACGTCCTAAGCGTCCTATCATAAAAATGCATAGCAACATCGATTACCAAATCCTTATAATTATCAAGACACAAAATCTATGAAATTTTCTTACAGATAAATTTGCATTTATATGCGTTTACTTAAAAATAAGAGAATAGGTTATTTCAAGAAATTAAATATGACAGAGGTCATTTTTATGACCTATGCTTGAGTGACTTCAGCAATGGAAGTGCTGTAGGTTCCAGGTTTTACAAGGTTCACGAGCTGCTCAGCTATCTCTTGTCCCACTCTCACCTGGGCCTCCTTTGTAGATGCACCTGCAAAAATTAAAAAGATTAAATATCATCGTAGTGCTTTTAAGCGAGTTAAGTGGGTGTGCTCTATATTTCTGACTCCCGGCCACTTTACTAAGTGAGTGAAGTGGGTGTTCTCTGTATTTCTGACTCTCAGCCACTTTACTAAGTGAGTGAAGTGGGTGTTTTCTGTATTTATGACTCCCAGCCACTTTACTGAGTGAAGTGGGTGTGCTCTGTATTTATGACTCCCAGCCACTTTACTGAGTGAAGTGGGTGCTCTCTGTATTTCTGACTCACCAGCCACTTTAGTGAGCGAGTGAAGTGGGTGTGCTCTGTATTTCTGACTCACCAGCCACTTTACTAAGTGAGTGAAGTGGGTGTGCTCTATATTTCTGACTCACCAACCACTTTACTAAGTGAGTGAAGTGGGTGTTTTCTGTATTTATGACTCCCAGCCACTTTACTGAGTGAAGTGGGTGCTCTCTGTATTTCTGACTCACCAGCCACTTTAGTGAGCGAGTGAAGTGGGTGTGCTCTGTGTTTCTGAGCCTAAGAGTGTCAAAAAATATTACGATATCTTACCCAGGTGAGGTGTTGCGACGACGGAACGGTGCGCAATAATGTTCAAGGTCAAGGGGTCAGTCGGGGGCTCCTTCTCGAACACATCCAGAGCCGCGCCTCCAACCTGGAACAGTTATTGTACTATACTTCTGTGGACATGACGAGCGCAAAACCGAAAGATCGCTCAGCTGCGCTTACTAGAGAGAGCCTACGTTCAACAGTAGACGAATATATTCACCCTAATACTCTACCCAAGCTTACGTCCAACAGTAGAAGAATATATTCACCCTAATACTCTACCCGAGCCTATGATAACGAGGGACACTTATATGATAATAACTCACATGTCCAGACTGCAGGGCCTCGAGAAGATCCTGTTCGTTGATGAGCCCACCTCGGCCTACGTTTATAATTTTGATTCCTTTCTTGCATTGCGATAAAACTTTTGCGTTGATGAAATCTGAAAAGATGATATTGTTCGTATCTCGGTGCATCGTCGCAATATTTCAGGTACCTACTCTTATTTTCACATTTCATTCGAAATGTGACGTATAAGATTGTAAAAACAAATTATTGCTTCAAATGAAATAGTAGGCATAACTCTATTAGGTAATTATCTACTACATGAAATTAATTTATTTGTAATTAATTGATAATTAACTCATTCTCTAATCCAGATATATTTATTTATTTTCAAAAATACTGTAACTAGTCCACTGCTATCACTGCTACCCTGATACCCTCATTTGTGGTGGGGATAATCAAGGCCTGTATTGCATTGAGGTTTCACGTTTTTATAGATTGTTCGGCAAAGTAAAATCCGAACCGAAAAAACCGGTGAACTTACTTTTGGTAGAGGCTATGAGGGGAGTGTGAAGAGTGATGTAGTCTGCGAGCGGCCAGATCTCATCCAGCTCCATCTTGGTGCAATGGAACTGCTCGCACTGCTCCTCCGTTAAGAATGGGTCGTAGCCGATAATCTGGAAAACAGGAAGTATAGTTTAAAAATACTACAATTTAATATCCATAACCCAACTTTCAAGCCGATTGTCGCCAAAAAACAAACTCCTATGCATTCATTCTTTGAATATCACGCTCTCAAAAAAGGCCATGGAAACTTGACAAAGAAACGCCATGTTTAGATCCTAAAGTTCTAAAGACGTAACATCAACATCCTACCTACAAGCTTCCATGGCTAATTAATGTCCATCCACTCTCGCATGTGAGAGCCGCTCTTGTCCCTGCTATGAGAACATTAGTATCTGCTTCTGACGTTTTATTCCGGAGCGCTGACTTGTGCAGAAGTAATGAGGAGATGCGGTAATTACCTTCATTCCAAATGCGTGCATTCTTACTGCGACCTCGCGGCCAACTCTGCCCAAGCCGAGAATGGCCAGCGTCTTGCCGTTGACTTCGGTGCCGGTGTAGAGGGCGCGGTCCCACCTGCCGGCCTTCAGCGCGCTGGCGGCGGGGACCACGTGACGCGACAACGTCAGCGTCAAGTTGCAGGTCAGCTCGCACGCACTCAACGCGTTAGCTCCTGGAGCACTGAGGAACACAACTCCAAGTCAGCAGAAGTACAAACGCAAAGCATGACTACAGTTGACACTCTGAGACGTGTAGGTGGAATATCTCATGTACCTGTAATTTCACCGGCAACCACGCCATTCAAACCGGAACACAGAATTGCGAATGCGTTACTGCTTGGCGGCAGAAATTGGCATGGTGGCAGCACTTCCTGGACGAGAGTTCTACTGCTCTTACTCTACTCTACTCTACAGTTGCTCCTTCTATTATTTTTTTGATGACATATTGTTGGTACAACAAGCTGAATGTCCACCTGATGTTACTTAACATCAGGTGGACAGGCGGTTACCACTTGGTAACCGCCGTCTATGGACAACAGCAATACGACTGAAATCCACTCCACCGAGATGACTCAAGTCTCACTGCGTTGCGTCCATCACCCCGAGACGGGGATGTTACGTCTCATGCGGCTGCAATTTCACCGGCACCCACTCCCTTCCACCGGAACACAGCAATACGAGTGCATCACTGCACTATTTAGCTTGATAACGTAGCCGGCCTTGGCAACGGTTACAAAGTACTCACTTGATAACTTTCACGCCCTGTTTGACAGCGGCACTGACGTCGATATTGTCTATGCCCGCACCTGCGCGGCCCACAACCTTCAGCTTGGCACCAGCATCCAGAACCTCCTTGGTTACTTGAGTGGCCGAACGCACAACAAGCGCCTCGTGGTTCTGAAATGCAATCAGCGCAGGAGTTATATAATCATGTTTATATGTGTTTATTGCGATCACATGGTGTTTTCCGTAGGTGAATCCATCTCTTGTTTCTATATTTGTTTTCTCATATTATTTTCATCCCTTCCTCACAGTTAAGGGACTGGAGGGCATTTCGGCTTCTTAATCTCACTATAAAAAAAAAACAAGTCATCAAGGGATTTTCCCACGCCTTCGTAATTTTGGGTGTATCGTTTCAGTGTGTGGGAAGTAGTAATATTTAATTATGTTTTTATAACTTTATATTTTCTTGTGTGTATGTTGCAAATAAATACTTTCTATTCTATTCTATTCTATTCTATTCAACTTTTTGGTCTCCTGTTTCTTAATGGCGATTTGTTTCTAGTTTTTGGTTCACTCCGGATTTCACACAGTGGTCATGACCTACTGTGTTTCGTAACACTTGTTTACTAGGAACTAGGAACATCCACGAGTTGTCCTTATTTATTTGTTGCGTTCCTTAAACATTGCGCATAATAACTATCAAAATAGTGTTACTAGTTGTCATATCATAAGAGATAAATAAATTTATTTACATGATATTCTTATCACATAATATAGTTAAGACTAAGTGATAGGGCCAAAATAAATACCTATATATCTTCGGATACGAATTACAACGTAGCAACAATAATTTTGTAATGGAAACATCGTATCTTGCTGTGAGACCAAGGGGTACGCCAATATCATATCACTGACAAATAAGATAACATATATTGTGTTTATAAGAATACCAGTTGTTACTGTCATTAGATGCAAATTACATTTGATTTTTATTACCCTAAACGAAATGGAATCGAAAAGGAAAAAGATGACAAAGAGTATGTTCTGTTCGCAGTTTAGCATAAGTGTGTTCGACTGTTTTGCTGGTAGATAATGATTAAAACAAAAACTGATTTATGTTACCTATTATAAACCAAAGAATGTAGTCCATAAAAACAAAAAGAGAGATCCACGCTTTAATAAAATTAAACAGGATAATGGTGGCGATTTTGTTGGGATAATACGAATTTTCATATAACTAATTTATTTTCTCACTAGTACCTAAATGTAAAACTTTACCACAGGCCATGGACAAAATTATAAAAGTTTTACTAATTTTAGATCGTTCCATTGATCACTGTAATAAAAATCTGATTATATATAATAATAATATTGGTGGACATTTACACACAGAACCATCTAACCCCAAATTAAGCTTTCTTAGCTTTTTAAGTGTTGGGACTTACCGGAATCTCTTGCAAGAGTTCTTCTTTAGTGATCTTGGCTTTGGTGGTGACCTTGATGCCGTGGGAGTTGAGGATCTGGGCGCAGTTGGGCCCAACGCCGTCCACGATCAGCACCGACTTGATGTCCAACACCATTTTTTATCTAAAAAGGAGAATAAACCAATGAAACTGTGAAACATATATACGTACATAAAATCACGCATTTTCGCGCAGGGGTGGGAAGAGAGCACGGCTTTTACACCTTTTACAATTCTGACATACCTATGTACTATATCCAATCGCATCACATTCTTCATGCGCGCTTGGGTAAAGGTAGGTACACTTAGAAGGAGCCATTTTCCAAAATTTCACCAATTTGGTCTACGAAAATATGGTCGAAAGTTCCCAATCCCTTTCCTACATACTATGTATGTAATAACAAAATTCCGCTTTGTATTCAACGAAAGGGTAGCCAGAGTTGACGTCATTGTTTTCTGACGAAAATCTCATATCTAATATCTTTATTTTTCGTTTATAACTATAACTTAATAAACATTCAGCAAGGTTAATTATTATTCTCACGTAAAACAAGTTAAGATCAAACGAAACTAAACAAAAATGACCATGTAAGATTTCCAATTCTGTAATTTCAAGGTTCTAAACGAACTAACTGCGAGTACCAATGTGATAGCAATTTCCCATAACAGTATTAAGCCAAAAAAAATACTTGAAGAAAACAATAACTATCAACATTTTGGTGATCGTAATATTCATATGCGTTACCTACCTATTTAATCTTACGAAAGCGTTACCTATTTAGTTGGTTAAATAAACTAGTTATAAATCAATTAACTTACAAAGTATGATAAGAGACAACTGCGAACGTCACGACAAAATAATATCTCGAAATTTGTAGAACCTATGAGACAAGTCTCTCACTATGCGCAGCTGCCCTAAACATTAGTCTCCGCCTACGTTTTCTTAACCACGCCAATTTTTATACTAAGGTTTTCATTACCTACGGAAGATTTTTGTATGGTAGAGAAAATTAATTTCTTTTTATTTAAGTCTTAACTGTCTTAACTTATTTTGTACTGAAACTTATCACCGATCATAAAATTAGCGCAACTAATATGGCCTACTTAACGAACGGACAGCACGACGCAGCCACGGACCGCGGCCTACCTACAAAGCGATAAACTGAAATTCTAAACAGATCTAACAGTACTTTTTTAAAAATAATAAAATGCAATCGTGCGAGTCCGGGGCGGGCCACTAGTACTTTTTAATAATATTTGCGATTAAAGAGAGGCAACTAACCTAACCGCATAACTACCGAAAACCGGCTTCCAAACAAAATTTACTTTTCATTCGACAGCGCCAAAACATAAATAGATATTCTTAAGTACCAATATACATTCGCCAAGGCTATGTACGTTTGCATTTACAGCTAATAATATGTACTTACAATTAATTATTGCAATTGATAGAATAGCCGGCTTCTGTCCTCGGCAAAGGTCCCTTAGCGACTAAGCAACGCTTGTTACGTTCGGACCTTGGTTTGAGTAGTGCTATGTGCTACACAGTACAGGGATTGCAGTGTACTAAGTATTTAAATATAGGTTTATATACTTAGCTGAATGTTATTGGATCATCAATCTATCTTCTGAATCTAATTAAATATGTATCCAATTATGTAGTGAATACATAATGTCAAGATATAAATAAATAATTACATAATAATTATTACCTTACATTGTCATTAAAATAGTCTTCTTCATCGAAAAGGAAAATTTAAAATACTTATGTCATTGTCATAATATATCAGGATCGTTTTAATTAAGATTTACACAATACTTTATATTAAAAAGACAGTAGATACAGTTAAGATTTACATGCCGTCTATACCT
Organism: Chesias legatella; assembly: GCA_947359385.1. NCBI lineage: Eukaryota > Metazoa > Arthropoda > Insecta > Lepidoptera > Geometridae > Chesias > Chesias legatella. The sequence goes on along the minus strand of OX375762.1, from coordinate 10,656,267 downwards.
ACGGTCATATTAAGAAAAAATCTAAACTTTGTTTTGGAAAACCTGTAATCTTCAGTTGCTATATTTACTAGTTGCTACTCTGCCCTTTGGTCGCACTGTGGCTGATTGTTACTTATCTGTGGCGTGCTGCGCGAGCCAATGAGCGAATGCGTTCTCGCTAATATAAGTAGAACTTATATCTAGCAGATATTAATTCCCCGGCCTGATAGCACCGTCTGCAATGTTACGTCAGAATGTTGTTTACGTTTAATCTGAGATGAATTGAGAACAACATATTAAATTGACATCCCAGCTGTTTAAATTTTCTCCACTGGCTACCGAGAGTCCATCCAGCCACGTCACGGTATACACGTATACCACGTTGTGTGGTATACCACGGTATACCATATCAACTGACATATTCCGAGTTCTGTTTTAATTAACCGACTTCAAAAAAAGAAGGATTAGAACCTCCTTCGTAGATTTATTATTTATGTTCCTCGATTACTCAAAGACTCCTGGACCGATTTGGAAACTTGTTCTTTTGTTTGAAAGGATACAAGTCTGACTGACAAACAACACCAAATATTAGTCTTGGATATAAAAATTATGAACCGCCACTTTTATTTTGAAAATAATTTACTGACCTACGCCACTACACAGGTTAAATTTCCTGTAAATACATACTTAGAAATCGCTGTTGATTTGCATGCTGACGTAAGAAGCTGTAATATATCTTATCGAATGTACTCTCTTACATTAAAGATTGCGATAACGTAGCTATTTGTTGAGTACGAAAATTACATCCGTTAATAATAAAATAAATATAGTCATATCGCTGACTGTACTGTGTAAATAAAATTTCATATGAAATCCACACAAATCGCTGTTCTGTAAGTATGCAAAACAATTGGCACACTTATTGTGTACGTTATATCAAAACACTAGCGACTCGCCCCGGCTTCGCAAGGGTGCAATGCTGATGCTGTATTGCTTAAAATCGCTTCGTAAATAAGCCATTATTTCTCGGTAACAAGTAAAGGATAAAAAATGGTTATTGTGGGTTATCCCTAAGAGATAGACGTATACCATCAAGGACTTTTTGGTAGACCTTTTTAAGATGTACAATACTGTAGTACATTATTTTGATCTATCTCGTAGGGTTCAGCCAGCGTTTGCAATGTAAGCGCAATAAAATGTGTTTATTTACGACATCACATTAGAAACCTCTAAAATTATCAGTGGTTCTCTACTATATTATGCATGTATTATACATATGTATATGATATTTGACTGGCCTCATAGCTCAGTTGGTTAGTAACCCTGCGCTCTGCTTCTGCGCTGTAGGTCGTGGGTTCGATCCCCACTCGGAACAAACATTTATGTTATATTTGTAACATTGATGTTTGTTCTGTGTCTGGGTGTTAATATGTATTAGGTATATGTATGTAATTACAAAAAAAAAGTATATAAGTATTATATTAGTTGTCTGGTTCCCATGATACAAGCTATGCTTAGCTTACTTTGGGGCTAGATGGCGCTGTGTTTTTTTTAATTTCCACCACTATTATTATTATTATTATATAAACTTTCCTCTTGAATCACTGTATCTATAAAAAAACCGCATCAAAATCCGTTGCGTAGTTTTAAGGATGTAAGCATACATAGGAACAGACAGACAGCGGGCGATTTTGTTTTATACTATGTAGTGATAAGTTATTTCGTCACCGTATTACACATGGCATCATAGCCGGCGCCCGCGCCGGCGCCGTGGCGGTCGGGTATTGCGTGTGCAAACAACGTTATCTTTCACGAAATGCGTCCGTACGATTTCTGGTTTTAACTGATGACATTAACTGGTAACTGGAGAGATCGAATCCGTGAGCGGTACAGGTCCGTATGAGGTCACTTCGCAATAATATTGGATGGTGGAAAATAGCTAAGATAGGTAGATAAGATGGTTGCGATAACAGATAATGTTAATTTTTTTTCCTCACAATTTCAGTTTATCTACTGGAAAACTTTCCAAATTATTAGCAAAACTCTGCACTATCCATATAATATGGACTGCATTTGTGATAGATAGTTTGACCTGGTTACAATTTTGGTTTTTTATCATTAAAAAACCAAAGTTTTAACCAGGTCAATCAGGTCATCCTGATTGACGTTTTCAGCCTTTTATTTATAAATTATAAAACAGTATTTAATATAATGTTATTGTTCAAAATTTTATGAATTTTTCTTGCTAAATAACGAAAATATTTGCATTGCAAGCGATATAAGCGGTAAATTAAGTAATGTTTTATCCAGAAAATGCTGTAAAACTGTGTTTGGAAACAACCTCGTTTTAGTTATATCATGATTACCAAATTCCCCCCCCCCCCCCCCCTGTCGCCTCTTTGCTTAATTAGTGAACGTACTTTCGGCTACGGGATCAAGAAAAATAGTATACGACCCACGGCCTAGGCTTTGCCTCGGCCTTTTTATCACACCCGGCCAGGAAATCCAACTTTCGGGCCTAGGATCGTAATATACTAATATGTGAAACATATTTGACGGATGTCAGCGCCTTAATGTTCCTCCTTAGTCCGCTGCAGCCTACACTAGATACCTAATTAGTCGTTTGCATTATATGGCCCTAACAAGAAAAGTTCTTGTCGACCAGACTAACGATATTTTATAAAATGGTAATGAAATAAAATAAACAGTTAAAACTTTAAAATCTTATCAATAATTTTATTATCACACTTACGAAAGATACAAAACATATCACGATGGCACTACAAGTCAGTGCTTCAGCAAACAAGACAAATCGGTATGTTGTTCGTTATTAATAGTAACACCTCACTTAGCCCTATTCGAAGTTCTCTTAAGAATAAATAAACATGTATGTGCTTAATTTTTTCATAATTCAATTGCTTAGAACGTACGAAGAAAAGAAAGTCTTTTCTTTTTAAGTAATTTTAGTAAAATACAGATGTTAGATTTTAAATAAGATAGTAAATTTATAGGGAATATTCAAGTGGCATTCGCGACGCTGAAAATACTTTTGGTCTGTTCTGTTTTAAAAGCAGACTTACAACAATGTCTATCACTACTATATACACAACATTTTAGTTAAAAGTAAAAAGGGAGTAATCTATTGGTATAAAACTTATACGAAACGTAAATCTCATCAAGTAATTAGGTATAAACTACGATGGAATTGTGGAAATAATGTAGTTATATCAACCATTATAGTTATAGTTTGGGGAGTAAATTGACTAAGATTATACATCCATGCTGAGCGTAGCTGCTTCTTGGGATACAGGATTTTGGCGAGATTTCATTGAAGCAACATATACCAGCTACCTTCAGCACAGGCATTTTCTATAATTAGTTTTCTTATAAAGTTGCCTCTTGAACCTACAACGATAGTTGAGTCTTAGTTGTACCTTATTGGATTGTAAGATGCCTAACCTATGGAATATACTCCAAATACAGACATACGCCATTTTAGTTTCTGGAATGTTTCTTAATCGGCCAAGAGGTAACTTTATTAACCGCGCCGGATCTAGAGGAGGCATGGGCGAACGTTCAATCGTTTATCAGATATTGTAAACCATGGGCTCACGATATTTTGCCCACTTGCGTTGAATATGTTGAATTCGAAGAAGCCACTAGACCGATTGAAATGCAAAAAGAACTCTTCCTGAGCCCCGAAATCCACATTATTTTCATTTAGCAGATTAGGGTTTTGATTCAGAGTGAAATTGAGATGCAGGGGAGAGTAGATATTTTCTTGGGAAAGAAGAAATAAGAGAAGGAACAGGAACAGGAGATACAGGAACAAAGGAAAAGGAGAAGGAATATTTGGAAAGGGAAAAATTGGAAAAAAAGGATGAAAATACAGGGAGAGGATAAGAGGACGGGAGTTTGGATTTGCATAGGAAAATGGATAGGAATGTGGATAGAAGTGGACGGCGTTAATCTTCTTGAGCCCCGAAAACTACATTTTTCATTCAGCAGATTAAGGTAGTTTGACTCAGAGTGAAATTGAGATGCAGGGAGAGTAGATATCTTCTTGGGAAAGAAGAATTAGGATAAGTAACAGGAACAGGAAAAGGAATGGGAGAAACAGGAAAAGGACAAGGAATATTTAGACGGTGGAAAAATTGGAAAGGATGGAAATAAAGGGAGCATGGATATGGATTGGGGGAGGGAAGAAAAGGAAGGAAGTGTGAATATGAAAAGGAATATGGATCATAACCGTGTGACAGCTCGCCCAGGGTCCCCAAAAAGAGTCACTGTGTCGACATGGGCAGGGTGTCTCTAAATCCGGTGCTTGGTTGGTTTATGTCTAAGCGCGCCTCGCCGGCCTGATGGGGCGGGGGCCGGCTGCGCGTCTCCTAGCGATAAGCGCGTCTAGACCGCGGAGTGGCGCCTGCGTCGTTTCAGCAAACGTAGGTTCCGTCTCTGTCTCGCTCTTCTCGCCACTAGCTGGGGCAGTGCTCTCCTCTACAGACTCGGAGGACGCCTTCTTCGGAGCTTCCGTTGTGGCCTGGGAAAGAAGAGATATGTTATAGCGGCTGACCTATTGCCAGTTTTTGGAGATTTCTCTCCCAAAACTGGCTTCTTCTGTCTTTCTTTTCAAGTTTTCCATCGGATATATCACATCTACACTAATATTGATACACTACACTAAAATAAAATAAAAGAGATTTCGTGGAGACTGTTTTTGCAAGGGAGTCGACGAAAAAAGTCGAGCAAATGCGTTTCCTAACACTGCCTTAACGGTTACATCTACTTTGCCAACGTAATAACTTGCCAATATAGGTCAAAAATGTATTAGTATAATTCTACCAGTAGGGCGACTAATGATTGTTGATGTATTACCTCCGTGGAGGGTTTTCTCCTGAGCAGTGGATTGGGCCGGCGAGGGAGCGACGTGACTGTGACGCGGGGCTTCGGAGAGGGCGCCAACTGCAGCCGGTTGGGACGTAGCCGCCCGCCGCGCGGCGCTTCCGGCGCAACCGTAGCTGATGAGACCTGACACATCGGGGCAATTGTAATACTGTTTGTGAGGATAACCAACTCAATGTTCACGATAATTTATTGACTGGCCCCACAGCTCAGTTAGTAGTAACACTACCTTCTGCACTGTAGGTCGTGGGTTCGATTCCCACCCAAGAGGAATATTTCTGTAACGAACATAGATGTCTGTTCTGTGTCTGGGTGTTGAATATGTATATGAAATGTCCACCAATATTTATTATTATTTATTTATAATTAAGTTGTGATGTTGCGGGAATAATCAGTACTAATCAACGCCCTGGGAACGATTAATCTCAGCCGGTGACCTTGAAGACACGCTCTTCATCTGAAGAAAAAGCCGGAGACACATGGACCGCAATTATGTCTGGCAGTAAAACTTGAGCCAAGCCAGAGGTTATCATTTAACACCAGAGAGGCCATCTGCTCGTTCCGTAACGTAACTTTTTCACATAAACCTTGGCATAAGCGTCGGTGGTGAACATATTGATACATATTTATTGGCAGAGAGCCTCCTACGGGCGGCGCTGGAAACTCTAGAGCAGAAAAGAAGTCGTAATGAGGGGCGTGTTGTTACCTCAGCGTCAGAGTCGGTGGGGAGCGACTCGGGTGCAGATGTCTCGGCAGGCGCCTCTGACGTGTCGGCGGGGGCCGCGGTGGAGGCCCCGGGGCGGAGGCGCGGGCTCGGACGCAAGTTCAGCCTGGGGCCCGGCCGGAGAGACGCGGGCCTCAAACCGGGACGGCTGCGCCTTGAAACAAATACATTTCATATATTAAGATCAGAAATGACTTTAGTTAATTATGATCAAGCACGTTTGTAAGAATTAGTTCTTCCCTGTCCCAGGCAGGCGAATTCCTAAAAAACATCAAATTGCGCTGTCGAGACATGAATGCTGAATGTGCCTGTGAATCACAGAGAACCCTGCACATAAGTAATAACATGCACAGTACGAGACTAACTCTGCTAAGGCATTCCACTGCTTTCAATTTATATATAAATCACTGAAGTTAGTCACTTTTCCTTTTTTTTTATTTGCGATTGTCTAACATTTGACCGCAATCACACCTGAAGTTAAGTGACGATGCGGTCTGCGATGTAGCAAGAAATACAGATGCAGGCAATGAGTTCTAGATAAACTACAGGAGGTTTCCTGAAGTTTAGCTGTTGTCGTAGTTGGTACCATCCAGATTTAGTTCCATAAAACTAATATATACATTACAAAGACGATAACAAAAATTACGGTGAGATAGTAGAACTCACCCAAGAGTTCTGACTGGTGAGGGTGTGGTCTCAGACACCTCTCCGGAAGCGTTGGATGTGGTGACGTCTTCAGGGGCCGGGCTGGCCGCTGTGGTGGTAGTACCTCGTCGTAAACCCGGCCGGAGGCGTGTCCTACTGTTAACGAATACATTATTCAAAATATATTGAATTTTGTATATTCAATATGGGTTTTTTTTTTTGGCTGATTTTGATGTGATAGACTTGGCGGCCCCACATCCCCATCGAGCCCAGTCGAGAAGCACCGTCGGACAATGGCACCGAATAGGTTTATTCTAAGAGAGCGTGGTGGTCTTCAGTCCGGAGGTCGCCGTTTCAAATCCCGACGTGTACCAATGAACTTTTCGCTTGAAAGATTTATGTGCAATACCACGTTCTCAAAACGGTGAAGGAAAACATCGTGAGGAAACCGACATGTCCTAGAACTGAAAATTCGAAGACATGTGTCGAGTGCACGAAAGGAGCATCTTTGAGGCGTACTTAAAATCCTTTCACCACACTGGTTCGAGAGAACCAGTGACTCGAATAGAATAGAATTATAAAAATTGGTATAGTCATACTGTTACATTTTATAAAATGTGAATAAATCAGCGAATACGTATATGTCCAGTCACTCGCACAAACGTGTTGTGTCGTGTTTCTGTGTAGGTAGCGACAACAATTGTGATGACCTCTAAACTATGAAACGCCGCTCACAATTGAAATCCATTCTATTTTTACACAATCATTCATTCGGCGCACACCACCTCATCTTATACACTGATTATAAATTACCAATGTTATGAGCTGAACTAATGACCTACTAAACGATTGCATAATATCGATAGTTGCAACAGTGAAACAATAGCGATACGTGATTATAATTGCACGTGATGCATCATCTCACGGATTTATTAGATGGCCTAATTTTTTTATGAAATGCAAAGTGAGTAGTTGTTGAATATTTTGTTTCTACACTTATCTGCCAGTGAGTTTAAAATTTATGTGCTTTGATATTTTTCGCAAAGAAACATTGTAATTGAATCTACCGCGTAGCTTAATTGGCAGAAGTCATATGTCTATGGCGTATTGGTTCTAGGACATGCTGGCTTCTTTACGTTTACATTTAAGTTTTTCCTCAAATAATGGGGTTACATATTTTTTTTACAGAATAAATTCATTGGTGCCATTCCTGCAACACAGTGTTAAACTAACGCAGGAGACGGTGCTCACAAACACATGTACACAATATTTTGAAATAAATGATTTGTATTTGTATATTTGTATTTGTATTCGAGCTTTAGATTCAATGAGCAATTTGATTCAATGAGAGATAGACCTTTGGACCGACACCACTAAACAAAATAAATATATATTGATGGGCATTACACAAAAAGCCATATAGCCGCTATATACTGTGGGAACTAGGTAACTGATAAAATACTTATATACTTTTTTGTAATTATGTACCCAGACACAGCACAAATATTATATGGTCGACACACAACTGTTTGATCTGGGTGCGAATCGAAATCACTTCCCACAGCTCAGAAGGCCGAGCTACCAACTGAGCTCCAGTCAATAATCCAATCAATAGTCCAATATACTTACTACATACTATACTACTACATAATATAATTATATACATTTTAATTGCATTAAGGGTCATTTAGTTTTGGATTTAGAAGTTCCATACATCGAACTCATAAAGAAATTCTTGTAAAATTCACACCGCGTTGCAAATATGTTTTCACACATAGCTGAAATAGTTGATATTAATCTGCAGCCTTGACCAGTTCATCAGCTTACAGGTCATTTGGTTAACGAGTGCAAGGGAAACTAGTAATGAGCCAACGTTACACAGACTTGCTATGATAATAACTACCAATTAATGTTTCAACGGTTTATCTCATTTCTTCACGCTCTTGGTTGTCATATCTAGCAATATTGTTGCAAGTTATAAATAACTCAAGCGATACTAAAATATTCACCCCAGATTATTTAATTATTATTTTGACTAAGGAGTTCCTTTTAATACGAAATCACGCGAAATCAAGCAAGGGTACGAGTATATATACAGACGCGTGGAAATCTAAATTAAGGGGCATTTAGGATTTTAAGAACCTACTAATGGATGAACCACATTTGACCGACCGAAACAGTATATTCGCTTTCCCGCCTTCAACGGCCTTGGTGGGCGGGCAGATTATATGTATATACGTTTGGTTCTATTCCAACTAGATCCGTTTGTGAACGACAGAGTTAATCTCTATTCCGAAACAAGCAAATATCCGGTGTCGGGCGTTCGGATACGGGAAGGGAACATAGCCGTGGCTAATAGTGAGCTTAACTACCTACTACGCTAAATCGTTCATATAAAACCTAAAGACAAAAACAACACTACTTAGCTGATCTTTGTTAGGCTCGTTTCCAAGAAGTCCTGTGGCGAAATCAGGAACTAATTTGGAACAATGGAATAATGTGCTTTCATGTCACAGCCAAGTGGCTTACTTTGTGGAAAGGGACTCTATGTAACATTTTCCTCATTCCTAAAAAGTTTCATCAAAACTGTAGCGTAGTATTTGCGTGATGGTCGAACAACAGACAGACAGACATGTTATTCAATCGTGTAGAAGTTACCTAGGGGCCGGTGTGTCGCTGGGCGCCGCAGAGCTGGCGTCATCCTGGCTGGAAGGAGGAGCGACTGTGGTGCTGGGTCGGGTTCTACCGGCGAATAGACCACGACGTCCGAACGGCTGTAACAAATATATCATGTTTTACTCGTATGCTTCACAAACGACCAGGTCGTTTAAACTTGGTATATCATTTTTGGATTTGAAATGCCTGATATAATGGCATTCTTTAAGAATTTGGTTCAATCCCCTCCCCTAATCCTCCCCTAATAAGTATTATTTTGTGTGTGACGAACATTTATATTCGGAAAGATTCGTTTTTGAGCTATCTAGTATTAAATGTCTTCGGTTCCAAATATTATAATTAAAATTTTAATTATAAATTTATTTATTATTTATTTACTGTTATTATTTATATCATCATTATATTTATCATTACAGGTGATCCAATTCGATAGTGCACTAACTTAATTTTACAACTATCATCTGCTGCTATTTTATAATACATATAACTAATTACATAGTTAGTGAATTGTGTTATAAATATTATAAAATAACAGTAGCCAGAAAGTCTTACCTCTAATTCATATGTAAATATAATTAGACAGTGAAATGCCCTTCTTACCTCTAATCTATCTATATATATATATATATATATATATATATATATATATATATATATATATATATTTATTATCTATTCTATATATCTCTATCTCGTTATAGCCGACTTTAACGAGATAGAGGTAGGAAGGTAGAGTATACTATTAATGATGAAAAGGATAAAATTCGTTCTATTTCCCCTACCTAGCTACGACAAGACCTAAGTCGTATCTTGTGTGTCAGTAACTCTAAGACGCGCTCATGTTCGTGTAATTTCACCGGCAACCACACCCTTCAAACAGGAACACAGTAACGCGAATTCATTACTGCTTGGTTGCATAAATGGCTATTGATGTCATACTGCAAATATTTACAGTCGTTCGTTCCTTAACTGTATTAACAGTGTACCTACTCAGAAAGCTGTATGATGCGAATAGTTTTACGATAATCATTCGACTGGCTACCAGACATGGTTGTGCTTGCTTTACCAGAGTTAACACTGAAAACTAACGTTCATTTAATACTATAATCAAATAAATATGTTTATGACCTTATAATGTATTGCTAGACAATTCACACATCGCCATCTAGCCCCAAACTAAACTTAGCTTGTACTATGGGAACCAGAAAACTGATAGAATACATATGTACTTATTTTTGTAAATACATACTTATAAAACTAACACCTAGACACACATCATTTATATTCGTCACACAAATTTTTCTCCTGGGTGGGAATCGAACTCAAGGCCCACAGCGTAGAATGCAGAGTTACCACAAAGTCAAAAAACCTTGAAAAGGAACATTTGTTACTTTTCGCAAGTCTAAATTAATCTAAATTAATAAGGACGAACAAAGATAAAAAAACAATCATAATGTTATTTTCTGTAAAATACTGTGTTAAATCTTTATTTTACTCTTCTGTATGTATATAAAAGTCGAATGAAAATAATTTATAGGGTAGAAGGGACTTACATAAACGTGATATAAATAATAGACGGGATTATAAATAAATTAGGCACAATAATAAGTAATAATAAATAATAAGTGCAAGTTAAATTTGTGGTCTAACTATATGTAGTATAAATATATCGATAGAAACATAAAAATGAGAGTTGGGAAATAGCCAAAGACAAGGATATGTCCTCTGTCCAGCAGTGGGAAAACACAAGTTAGGAAATAAATATATATTCACATAGAAATATCAAAATGAGATCGCTTGGGCAAAAATCGCTTAAGATAATAATAATAGCTTAGGAAGCCATTTCCCAGCACAAAATATTGTTAACAATTATAATATAAATCAATCAATCACCTTAGGTTGCGCTGGTTTCTCTGCATTGGAGACAGATGCCTGGGTTGCGACCTCGACTGCTGCGGCGGTTGTCTTGCGGGTACCGCCCGGCTTGCCAAACCGACCTGCCGACACAAACTAACACTGAACATCCTTCTAAACCAACACAGATTTTGATAATGACTTAAGTGATGAAAGCATAAAAACGAAAAGGGATGAATGTAGGATAGACCCATCTACCTATCGTCAAAGCACGAATAATGCAAATAGATGGATGTAGGATACACCAACCTACTATAATAAAGGCATAGATAACGAAAAGGTATGAATGTAGGATATACCTATCTATCTATCGTTAAAGCAAAACATTTTCAACACATTCCTACGTATGTACACCGCCGATGTGACTTCTTTGTATCCTGTCCATCCAAAGGTTGCATGGAAGAGATCACTTTCAGTGGTAATGCCGCCCATGGTGTGCGTAATATTTTTACGTTTTTTTTTTTTTTTTATATTTTTATTTTAATTTTTTATATTTTTTTTAATATTTTTTTATTTTTTATTTATTTTTTGTAAAATGTTTTTCTGGTGTATACAATAAAGAGTTAATCTATCTATCTTTCTATCTACACATCCTTTAATATTTTTCAAGTATGTTTCAACAGGTATTGGTAATTTTATAGTCTTTGACCGAATTAGGACCAGATATAATATTTAATTCTTCATTTTCGAATTGATCGACTAACGGGAAGAGAAAAAGTAGCTACTCATGTGTAGTAATAAAAATAAATTTCAAATAAGCACATTGCTACATTAAATAATATTAACTTATAAAATTATTTGATATATCCTTAAATGGACATAATTATACAATTTTGAAAAGATTTAATATGGACATTATTAAAAGTGAAACCATTTACATTAAGCAAGTCTCAGGGTCGACCGGCCAACTACTTCGGTATAGGATATGCTAAACCAATCCACCGATAGTTAATATTCAGAATAATTGGCAAAATGCCAATAATAATATACGAGACATAAAATGAATCTAGTGTCCGAAATGTTACCAAATAACAGAGCCTCAACATTATCATCAAGCTGAAAATACAACAACAATAAAAATATTGCATAACATCCTGACGAGTCGTCAGCGAACCACAAAATGTTACTAATTAACAAGCATACCATTCGCAATATATTCAGCATAAACAATCGCCAAGCATGTAGGTATAAATAAAACACTTTCGCTGCGCTATTACGACTTAGATCTATAGTGAGAGATAACCGGTAACCAGCATAACTCGTCCAGTAATAGTAGCGGTTTAATTATACAGCCCAATCCTGTTTCACACGAGGCGAATTTCTTTCAAACACACATCGCCGAGTATTTTCAATTTCAACATGTACGAGCAGTTGTCGGAAAAATTATGCAGTAAGCCCGTTAATTACCGTGATTTGCCTTGTGTGTACAACAGGTCGGGTTGTTGGAGATGTGAAAAGAATCTCTAATGGATGTAGTTCAAGGTGAGGCGGTTGGGAAAGTGTCTTACCGCGCGCTCTGGTGGACGTGTCTTGCGGCGCCTCCGTGGCGACGGACGTGGTAGACACGCGAGTCCTGGCCCCAGCGCGTCCTTTGAACCGGGATGGGCGAGTCGGAGCTGCCGTAGTGGTGGTTGTCGTAGGGGCTTCAGTTGTGGTTGTGGTTGTCGTGGTTGTTGTCGTGCTTGTGGTCGTGGTTGCCTCTTCGGTCGTGCTCAAAGCTTCCGTCGTCCACGATTCGTCATCGACTGTTGTCGTGCCGTCGAAGTCGAGAGGTTCCGAGTTTGTCGGGTTGATCTCGTTGTTAAGATTTTCCCCAGCCAGGTACGCGTATAAGTCAAGAGCGACTTTTTCCATTGCGGTCATTGTGGTGTATTCTGTCGTGTCTTGCTCATAAGTAGTAGTCTGTTTGTAATCAGCCGGGAGTTTAGACTCGTCGAAGACTTCTTGGAACTTGATTCCGCTGGTTAGACTGTGACCTTCGCGCGCGGACTCTTTGACCGTTTCTTTGGTTTCGACTTCGGGGACTACTTCCGTGGTGCTTCGGCTTTCAGACGAGTATCGGGACGGTGGTTCCTTGTAATGGGATGGGATATCGCCGGTGTTGGTCTTGAAACTATCGAGGTCGACGAGCTCGGAGCTTGGGCGCCTGTAAAGCAATAATTAAAAAAAAGTTATATGCTAAACAAATTCTTTAAAGAAAAACTAATTCAGACGATGTTTAAAATAAAGTAACTAGTGGTGAGATATACAGTTTGAATCTAAGTTTCTCTATCGTTTGTGTTCGTTGAATCATCGATTAAGAGACAATTCTGCTTTTAATATTTCACAGATGTTTTGGTAATGATTAACGAAACAAATCTAAAGACACTATATTTATATAATTCCATCATATATATATTTATATAGAATAGTAGGTAAAGAATTCAAACGAGGTTCAAATGTCGTTTACCTGATATGGGATCGAGTCCTGCTCCTAGTCTGTCCGATGGACTCATCAGCGACGCTGTCGCTCTGTCCACGGCCGCGTTGCCTCACGATTTCCGAAGATACTTCGGGAACGTAAGTGGTTGAGCTGGCAGACGCTAAGTTGCGGCCGCGGGGAGGGAAGCGAGTGCTTGACGGTAGCCTGACACTGAAGAGTGAAAGTACTTATTATAATAATCAAAGCCCTGACTCATTGATTGCAAAATTCGATACTTCGTTTCGTTAGATATATTTGTCTTTGAATTAAAAAAGGAACATATTACTATTATAGCTACTACTAGCATTAGGCTAGGCATTGTGTTTGGGATTGGAAAATGGAAAATTTAAACACTTGAAAGTCCAATTTTTATAGTTTTTTGGAGTCAATTTACAATTATTTTGCAATGGGTTTTGCACACATAAAAGTTTTTTTAATACCTGATATCTTCATCGTTTTCTTCTTCGACTGGGGCAGGGGTGATGTTGCGTCCCCTGGACCGACCTCTACCAGAAGTAGCGGGAAGGATTTCGTTCTGAGTCTCTGGAGCTGCCGTAGTTGTACTCGACCTTTCAATAGTACTGTATTTGTTCTTCGTCTTGCTCTCATTCCCGATGTGATTGTCACCGTCATTCTTGGCCGGGCCATCGTGAGAGTTGTGGACAGGGGCTACTGTAGTCGATCCAGCTTTCCCTTTACCTTCTTTCTTGCCATCTTCCTCCTCATCGTAGTAGTAGTATATGTATTCGTACTCATAGTCCTGACCATTGGGGCCCTTCTTAATTTGGATACGAGAGTGCTGTTTCTGTTCAGACCCGGCAGTCTCTAAATTGAAGTTCGAGGGCAAAAGACCACTGTTGATATCGTCGATGGTGTCAAAGTTAATCGGAATGTAATCGTATCCTTTAGTAGTAGCGGGAACCGCTGTTGTAAGAATGGGCTTCTGAGTAGTAGTGCCGGGAACATCGCTCAACTTGCCCGACTCCGACATCGCTTCCAAATCAACGTCCATTTTGGGATTCGTCTCTACATTTCTTGTGATCTCTTTTATTTTTATGTCTTCAATTTTCGATGTCGGGATGTCTATTTCTATAGATTCTGAAGCTTTGTTTTTTTGCCCTTTTTTATAAAGAGACTTCTTATCTTCTTCGATTGCCACTATTCCTTCAGTTGGGTGTTTGGTTTTCCCACTGTGTAATTTTTTAATAATTTTTTCCTCATCGTCCGTCTTCAAAACACGGTGATTCGGATGTTTCTCGGGTATTTTGTGGGAGGTTTCGAAGTTCCTAACAGGTGTCTGTTGGCCGGAACTGACGAGTACGTATTCCTCTCCAGGTCGTGGCTCCGTGATGATGTCCACTTCGGCGTTTGCCCGGTACAGACTGCAGACTAACAAACATCTGTAACAATGAAAATGCTTTTGTCAGATCAGTGTCTTGCTAACGTTACGAAAGCTCTTTGTCGCTGTATTTGGAGTCGACGCTCAGTGAGTCAGCAAGACGGCAGCTGGGCGGCGCGGGCGGCGCGGCGGCGGCGTCGCGCCTACGGGCGCCACGACCCGTACGAGGTACCGTGACTCATCTGAGTTTCATCACTGCATTCCCAAAGCATTGTTTACAAAAGTTACAAAAGATAATTGTTCCAATGAAATTTCTATTTATTCATGCGCGTAGGCTTGTTATCAAGATTTTTTGTGAATATTCCTTTTGCAACTCTTATCGAGAACTTTTTCGATTTGCATATTGATCGATACTGGCACGATTGCAATTCTAGTGCAAAGAAGTTGTGTGAAAATTAAACTAGATGCCTGCAAAACATGCATTGTCAAACATTGCAACAGTTGCAAACTTTGATGAAGTCGTGAGAAATTGACAGCGAAAATCGGAGCGTGGGTGTGGGTGTATTACACATGCAGATTCCTCGCAGGCACATATCGATGAGGCAATCGGATGGCGACCACTTTCGCTTCAGAACCCACTCAATGTCCTGCTGGGAAATATAGTCACACTACATTATGTGCCTATAACGATCGTCAAAGAATCATCCTGAACAAGACTACACAAAATAACGATATGGAACATTAATAGCGCTGATCAGCAAGCAAGGTTTTTTCACTTTCTGTTTTGCTCAAACTACAGATTAGCTGGAAGTAATTGAAACGCAATGAATCATAACATGTTTTCTTTGAGTCTGACTTAGATCTAATTATTGCGGTCGGAAGTATGTCTAAGCTTCCGTAGTTTCCTACTGTCTCGACTAGCCACACACTGGATATGGAAATAGTGATAGTGATGGATGACAAATGGAGATAGTGATGGGTATTTATTAACAAACTAACATTCTCAGAGTGAAACAAAATTATAGTAAATTTCCCGAGTGGCATGGTTTGGACCATTAGTCCTAATGAAGAGAAAATTAAGTAATCGACAATCCGGTGAAAAAAATGTTACGATTATATGTTACACAGCTTCCGTTTGTGATTTCGCAGTAGTATCTAAATGTCTAAAAGGAAACATTACATTAAGTTAATGTTACTTTACTTTAATCTTAACGTAATATTATGTAAAAAATTTATTATAATAAAGTTTTTGGATAGAGCTCTGCAATATACCTGCATAACAACTGAAAACAGTGAATGACGGAGTTTGATTTGCTTGAACGTTGCTAAAAAGTTGTCAATTGCTACAATGGCTCTGTTTACTCCTCAAGTAAGAGGCGTGAATGTAATATCTGTTCGACGGATTCGACTCAAATTATGCATAAATTTTAGTTTAACTCAATTTGCTACTAAACTGGGTACTGCAAATAAAATCATCTATGATGCATACATGAACAATGTGGAAAAAGGAATTAAATAATTGTCGCAGCCTCGGCGAGCCGACATCGGACCGGTTCAATTTCACCAGATATAAGGTCGATTCGAATGCAAGGCTAGTTAGTGTAGTGAGCGTGTCTATGCGTAGCCTGTCGTGCTCTAACGGAAACTAAGAAATACTTCCTTTTTACTCGAAGTTCATTGCAAGAGGAACAGTTATGTCAACCAACTAATTATTTTCGAAAATATGACTATACGTAGTATTATAAAAGTTATGAACTTAAACTAATTTAAAGACTACCTATACTACTAAATAGGATATGAGCCCAAAAATCTGAAGAAAGACTAGCTGTTGCCCGCGACTTCGTTGTTTTATATGTACCGTGTATACATCCATATGCACTTAGTAAAAAGCGGTTATTTTAATATTACAAACAGACAGTCCAAATTTTATTTATTTGTATAGATAAGGTATAATTATAAGGTTTGAAACTGAAATGTTTATAGACAACGTATACCATTGTTGGGCGACGTTGCATCGCATTGCGTTGAAACGTTTTTTGTACCGACTCATAAGAATTGACCTCAAAACAGTCGTAATGGGCCGAGGCACACACTTAACATCTGCAGATCATTAGCAAGCAACAATGCTTGATTATAAAAGGTCACTTGAAATACCGGATCTGTACTTCTGTAAATATTTGACATTGAGATCCATGATTGCCAACGAAGATTGCCAATAAGGATATACATATATGTATAGTAAAAGCAATAGAAATTATTAAGCATATATGCAACCTTTTCGTGTAGTGTTGAAGGTAAACACGTAATTTTGTTTTTTAAACTGACTTATCTTACAAAATTCACCATATTTACGTAAATGGTGAATTTTGATTGTTTTTATTATCAGCCAATCTAACAAAGAGCGTGTATTTGGTAAATTGTTTCATCTGTTGCATGTTAGGTGCGAGATAATGTACCGTTGACTACAAAACGTAGTTTGGTAATCAGGCAAAAAATATGTAGAACAATTTACGCAGTTTTTTTAATTTCGAACAGGCGTTGCGTTTGACCGCAATCTCAGTGACGATGCGGTCTACAGTTTTGCCTTTGAGTAACTAACTGACTCTCCCCTCATAGACTTACAGTTTGTTTTAAGGAAATAGAGACGATGGTAGAGTTCCTTCAGAGAAGTAATATTACCATTTCTAATGTCACGACTTCACTAATGTCGTACGTTTGAAGGATATGAAGCTATATATATTAAATAATCGTGTGTATATGACAGGTATGTATATATATATATATACACGTCCTATACACACGATTATTTATTTTTTCTTACTCTGTAGATTTGTTATTTATTTTAAAGCATCATATATAGGCTTTTCCGGAAAGTACTCCAACGATTTCAGCAACATTTTGTATTTAAAAAAACTAGGTGTCATCATTGTATGTATTTGTATACAATTAATAGGTACTCGTATAACTCATTAATCTGTATTGGAAAGGTTTAAAATGATCTAAAAACAGTTCATCTGTTCAAGCTTTTTTTAAACTCAGTAGGTATGTCACGTGTTCAGGTCAAATCTAGCAACTGAATTTTAAACGCACCCGTAACCAGTTTTATTTAGCACGCAAGTTTGGTTTGGTGACAATGCACAATTTTTTGTCACAATGTTGCTGTCTGTCTGTTCATCTGAGGAATTAAATGATTATTTAGTGTTAAAATAGTCCGATAAATGTGCGTTCTTTTACTTTGACATAACTACGGCAAATACAAGAACATGTTGTTTCTAGCAGTTTACGTACACAGATAAATGATAAAACTGGAGAGATACAAATGATCAGCGTAAAGTAATGTACGAGTAAAAGTTATGATAAGACTGCTAAAGAATGGTAATATCTTTGAGAATATTCATACATATTTTTGTCTTGAATTATAAGTAATTTAGACATATAGCTCATTATTTTATAAGAAAATAACAATTATGCATAGCACGCGATATCACTTTCTACATTAAGCCATATTGAAGTAAGGTCATTATATTTATATAAACTCCAATCCACTGTATTTTTGCATGAAATTAATTGTCAGTGTGTGTCACAACTGCAAGAAAGATTGCCAAACAGCTGTATAATAGACAAGGCTGTGTTCATAATGTTTTTAATTTAACTGCAAGTAAATTACGTATTTAATGGGTGTCGAGGCTTCTTCGGTGGTTACACCTACATGGTTGGCTAATTATGTCATTGTTGGTAGTACCGACCCTGGAAGTCGCGATCGGTTTACACACAGTCTCGACTTAACAATTCGAACGAGACTTTTGTTTATATTTTGTCCTTTACGAAATGTGTGTGATTGATTTCAGTTCAAAATAATGGAATTATTATTACGTAAAGTGAGTGTCAAATAGTTTCTTTGTCGGTATAGAATAGAGGGTCAGTTAGTAATTCTGCCTTCGAAGCGAGATGTTTCGGATGCCCGTTGGGGGCAGACAATGGTTAGAACGTGACCTTTGCTGTTAAGCCTCGGATGTTTGTGTTGTGTGATTGTGTGTATCCATGCCACGTGCCACACATGCAATTCTGGTGTCTGTTCTTCCTCATGGGTCGGATAGGGTTTTAACAGACGTCAAACTTAGCGATAAATACGCGTGACCTTATGTTTTCAATATTATTGACGTTTCCAAGCCAATTCTTTATGAATTCTATGGAAATACTTTTCCAGACTTTAGTGTAAGGTACTTTAGAGGAAGCATATTTACTGCTTTTCAATATACTGCATCAGTAAACAATTTTGTTGACGTTAACTCTCGTACAAAGGTTGTGGTTGTGGCTAGGTAAGATTGTTATCCGTGGGAGCGGAATCTTGGGAACAGGTCAAGGTTTGAGGATAATTTCCCAGAGATTCGACACCGGCACTCGTGTTTACAATCGATACGACGATACAGCACACATAACCGCTGACATTATCGCGCGTGTTACGAGATGGCATTTGCAAAAGTGTGCAAACAAGTCTCGTAATGAACCATCTAGGATATTAGGTGCAACAATTATGCAACGGAGGCCTATGTGCCAAATATTAGTTCTAATAAGCCACAAGAAATACCACTTATCATAGTGGCTTGTATTGTATTGCTATAAACATGTTTCCTTAAAATGTTCATATTATCTGACTAGCTACCACGAGCGCAGTTTCGGTGCGTTTAATGAGTACTTCCCCTTTTCACACCAGTTGAAAAGAATTAAAAAAAATATTGTGTCAAGTATCCATCCATTCATCCATCCGGATGGAAGATCGTCATTACCTTCCACGTTTAAAATAGTATTGTTGTGATAGTGATTCATGTTATTGCTATGAAGCAATTCAATAAAAGAATGAAACAATTTTTCAAGTATTAAAACGTCCCTGTTTTAGGTTCATATTCTGCCGATCTTACACATTATTTATTTTATCAATTTTATGCCAAATCAAAACGATACAAATAAAATAATAAAACTTGTCATAACAGGCTCCAAAGCACCATAATTAGTTCAACTGGATTATTAAAATTATGTCAATACATGAGATATTCAAATTATTAAAGGGAAGATCGAATAGGAAAAAAAATACTCATACACTTAAATAAACTCAGTAACTGTAATCGTTCGATATTTATTTAAAAATAACGTGAAGATAAACCGGAATAGACCTGGATCCTTTAATCTCATCCAAGATATTCCACCGATAATAACTGCAGCTATTTGCAGCTATTGATCTTCTCAGAAAGCAATTTTATTGTCAAGTCTATTAATAACCGTTAATGGTCCGTTATTAAAGCGTAAACGTCTGTCGTCTCAAAACTGCAAAACCTATTCACATACATTTGCTGAGAAGAAAGCTAGGCGAGTAGGAGAAATCAAGTAGATAGTGCACAGGGCAGAGTTTAAATGCAGTACCTACCTAAGGGATAGAATAGTAGTCCAATCTTGGTAAGAACAAGTTTAAATTTCTCCAAGAATATAACCGTGACGGCATTCATGGGAAAATACTGCATATAGCCACGAAATATTCGTGTAATCATAGCATCTCATATTATGAATGCGAAAGTTTGTTAGATCTTTGCTTCTTCACGGCAACCAATTCGGGTGAAATTTTGAACATAGCTGACAGATTGAGGTGATTGGGTAAATCGGCTACTTTTATATGCTGGTACGAAATGAGCGAAGCCGCCTGTATTAAACTTTTCTATATATATTATATATTTTTATTATATACATCAGCTGAAATACCGAAGATATGACACAGTTTCGCATTAGGAACCAAATTGTGTGCACGGTATATGGTATATTCAAATCGCCCTTTGAACTTTATTAAAATACACTAAATAGTAGGTATATATTATATAAATAGGTACATAATGAGTCAGAGAGACCCGGATCCGAATAATAATAATTTCTCTACGAGGCCGTCTGATTACATAACCAACGGGTTATTATACATATTGACTCAGTATTCATGAAATGATATAATGTATCTATCTACATTATCCATTACTCAAATTTACTAACACCATCAGCCCGGTTCAGATGGTAGCGCACGCGAAGGCATGCGGTTAGCCAATAACGCCAATAGATTTCACAGAGTGGATAATATATTCGAGATATAAGTATGCTATCGTAAAGTGCGCGTGGTCCAGCTACTATCTGAACTGACTCTTACAAAAATGTATTTCTATCGGATAAATCGCGTTCAAGTACGCACGAGCACTTAACTGTTATAGTAATTAAACCATAACTGTAAACGTTTATTATTAGAAAGTGATATTGTATGTGAATGGTTCGACGTTATGATCATGTTTAGTTCAGGGTTACATTACATTTTATTATTGAGAAATTTTTGATTTTGTAGGTACCTTGGCAGTTGGGGAATTACGCACTTTCATTGTAGCATAATCTGAATAAGCGTTTATACGAACTTTTTTTGGATTCAAAACGGTATATCCACATTTTCATGCAATTCTAGTGGTGAGTAATGAAGAACAATGTGTGAATGATGTGCTAACCACTTCTATGTGTCCGCTAAACTGTAGCCCACAGTTTAAAGATTGGTCCATTGCGAATCGAACACGAATCAATCTAATTGTGATCGATGAATAACTGTTAATTTTCTAAAGTGGAATGCACGTGAGAAGTAAGGTTAGTTCGAGAGTGACAATAAGTAGCTCAGCCAAGTGTCCTGACACAAGGTCTGGCGCCTGTCGTGCTCCGAGCCTCGAGGTCATCGGTGAACGTAACAACAAATATATAAGCGTAATATATTGCCGTTTGCCCCTCATGCTACCTCTCTTACTCGCCACACAAACGACAAGGACTATGCTAAACCGCATAATTCCCAGAAAAAATAAACGAATGACATTTGACATTTAAAGTCCGCTACAAACGCGTCTTCTGATTCATATTTCTCAGTGACCTTGTATATTGAGCATGGTTGTAGCTTTATAGTTCATAAAATAGGTACGTCCGGAGTAACAAGAGTTTTAATGGCAGTACATCACTGCATCGACACGAGATCGTCTTGTGCGAAATCGACATAATCGTGAGCGATAGTGAATGCGAAATGAAATCGAAAGGGAAACAGATGATTCGATATGTCGCACTTTCAAATCGAGCAATCATAGAGGCGTTTAGATATACACTCCATCATAAACAACCCTCGAAGGTGACAGCGTAATGACAGGCGTCGCTTCCATCGCGAAAATAGCTGCAATTGTCCCACGTTTATTGATCCCAACGTAATACCCTAACATTAACGCAACAAAATGTTCTCGTGAGAAACATTCGCTGATTTGCAACTGAATCTAAGAAACAATTAACAAACTTATAATGCACTCGCAATTATTAAATTACCCGCTAATTATTGATTGAGTAGTAAATAGAGCAATATCAACGAGTTTTAAATTGTACCGTTGATTTCGTACACGGACGGATCAAGGTTTCAATTGAATTGGTAAAAATTTTACTTCGTCCGTCCGTGAGTAGGTGATTGCATTCGGTTCGCGGAAGGAATGCCGCCGTGTGAAACCAACTAGTCATTGCCCTTAGATATGACGAAAATAGTCAGTTATCCGTTCGTTAATCGTACGGAATGGAACGGGACCGCAGTTCATCAACCCTCAGTGTTTAATGGCGCTCACGTAAAAATTATCACCTGTCCGTGCCCTGCATGCCAATGCGAGCGTGCCAATGAAAATCCACTCAGATTAACGATGCTTTAGTTATAATATAGTGAAGCATAGGATAAACCTCCAATTAGAGCCTTTGCATGACATGCATTGACGTTTCCAAGCCATTTATTTATGAATTCTATGGAAAAACGTTTTTGACTTTGACTTTAAGTTTGACAAATCCGGTATCTATAAATGAATAAATATTGGTGAACATTTCACTCAGCCATCTAACCCCGAAAGAGACAACTGGGACAACAAATTGCAATGGTCATATATTATGGTCCCAAGATCAGTATAATATTTAATTTAAGAGATCATTATGGTCCCAAGATCAGTATAATATTTAATGAAAGAGATCATTACTTTAGAGATTTAGTGTAATGCAAGCAATGAATATATAACGAATAATATGTGCGTTTTGCAAATTTAGATTTTAGTGCTGACTTTAGTGTGATTTTAGTGTGTGAATTTTGGGAGTTTTTAATTTGCCCAAATTGGAAATTAAATCAAGATATAAAACCGGTTACAAACAATCTTCTGACTGATATCTCACGAAATGTCAAACTATTATTGCATCAATCTCGTTTCGATTAATAACAAAGGTTACGATCGGAATTTTAAAATGATGCTTCGGTAAACAGTATAATATACGGATACTTTGTAAGGCCTCGAGCACATTCTACGGCGTGATCCAGCCCAATTAAGCTCCTCTCACACGATATGATAACTTATGTTTATATCGACGGGAATAAAACCCTGTTCAGATGATCGCGCTGGGACGGACGATCATTTTAACGATTGTATTGACTCTAGAATCGCTGAATTACTCTTACGTGCGCATAGATGTTTCGACAATACCTATAAAATGTTTGTATCTATTTACTAAGTTGACTGAAATAAATAATTATTATTGTTAACATTATTAAATAGCTTGAGCTCTTGCTTTATAGTCTGATAGCTACTTTTTGATTAACTTAAGCAATATTCGGAATAATATACTATTTTGTAAGGCGCTGATAAAATGTCAGAATAGTTTGCACGCCTTTATACAAAATATATAATTGCTGTCGTCTTCTGATGTAAGCACCTACTGATGCACACATTACGACAGTATACGTCTAGTGTGAATACGCCATAAGATAAGGTATTTCGCCTGGACTTGCGCGGCGCGGCGTCGAAATATGGCATCCACGGCACGCATCGGCCTGTCGACGCGACTCGAAAATATTGCCACCACACTGCGAATGTTTAATATTAATGCTGTGTTGCGCACCAATGATTTTAACCGAAGAGTATCATTTTTCTTTTCTTTGCTATGTATATGTATATCTTTGCTATGTATATGTTTGCTTTGTTGTTTTCTTTGGCTACGTAACTGGCTTCGCTCCCGCCCTGGGCTATCGCAGTGGAGCGTGCAATCTTGTCATCCCATAGACTTTGTAAAAACCGCATGTCAACGTTCAGTATTGATTACTCGCTTGCCGAATACGCTTCCCAAGCTGAAAATCAACTTTTACCACAATGCAGAAACATTAAACGTGTTTCGTAAACATGAGCCCTTATTGCAAGCCACACCTGGTTCTTTAAGAATGCACTGTCATAATATTTTATTGAAGGATTCTTCAATTTAAACAAATTCCACTTTCAGGGAGACATGGCTCGGACTCGTACAAAGTCTGCTTTTTAGCAGTTAGATTTGCAGCTGTCATCATAAACCTTGCTGTAATTTTGCTCATTATATCTACAACAAAAGGTTTCACAAACGCTCTGTAATCTTACCCATTTTGATATTAGAACCGTTAGTTCTCAGAAATTACAATAAAATCTTTAAAATAATTTTCTTCGGTTTTTTTCTACGGTTTAAACGTTGATCTTGTTATTTTTTATATCATTTATCAAATCATGGTTAAAATTATAGATTTTGATCATTTATCATAGTTATATAACGTTAATAGTTATTAAAGTAATAACCATGAAAAAGTTCTGATGATATAATATATATGTAATACTTGTAACTTTAAACGTAACTGGCATTTAAAACACTATTCAATTAACATTGTAAGGAGAATGCCCAAAAATTACCTGCATCTATTAAACCTATATGTGACAGTAACTAATATGAAATTTGTTTAAAACTAATCTTCACTCGATTTTGTGTAGTAGGTGTAAATTTTTCATTCATGTATTAATCCAATTTTTGCATAGCTTTAAAAACATAGAGGATATTAAAATAAGGGTATTTTTGAAAGATTTTTAAATACCGTACATCGTTACTGTTGCCCAAAACTGAACCCGAAATATGCAGGGCTACACCTACTACATATTTAGTCCAGGAAAGAATTTCAGAACACGTAGTTCAAGGCAAGGACAAGGTCTTAAACTAGCGATGCGAGAGAACTGTTTTACCTACTAGTGACTTCATATTGTCTGTATTTATCTACTGGGAATCACGTGGCATGTTTAAAGCTGGTTGCAAAACTACTTTGCAACAGGTAAAGGTTACATTCTCTAGCATAAAATAAAAGATCTACTGTGCGTTTCGCAGCATAAGTATCGTGCAGCAACGGTGCGGTGCGCTGGCAGCCGCCGCGAACGGGACACGGCTGCTTGGCAAATAAGATGTTTTATTCATGCGTTATCTCAGCGCATTCCTCGAAAGGTCATCGGCAGGAAAGTGAAACTTTTCGAAGCCGAAAGTGACGCTTACAAAACGCGAAGATGCACATAAATTTCCGATTACTTATGTACGCGTTGACGGCGCACGGTCGCCCGGGTCTGGGCGACAACCGGACTCTGCTCGCTGTCCACTATCGCAACTAGCTTACCGAATGTATGTTTGTTATGACACGCGCCTCACACATTTCTCTGGGATGAGTTACAAGCTTCGTCCAATGTCTCCGACTGTGTGGCGAAACTGAATACCAACATGTGTATGTTCTTAAATTCTGATGTTGATTAGTGATTCTCCCCGAACTGAAAACTTATGAATGTCGATAATGAAAAAAATATTATTAACTCATCACGATGATATATGTATTAGTAGTAAACCTTTGATTAATATTAGCCTCGCCATATGTATCACTCACCATAGCCAGTCTGCTCCTAGTTCATTCATCATTTTGAGTACTAAAACTGTATTTCGTTTTATTTTGAGTTCATTCATATACCGTGTTTGGTATCAAGCGATAAGTAATAATAATAATATTCTTGAAAATTATTGATTAGAAAGTTTTCAGATATATTTACGAATTTCCGTCATTTTTTTACCTATTTCATATATATAATAGTAATAATATTGGTGGACAATTGACACAGCGCCATCTAGCCCCAAACTAAGCATAGCTTGTATCATGAAAAGCAGACAACTGATAGAATACATATATTTTAAATACATACATATAGCACATATTAACACCCAGACACATATAATCTCATAAACCTGTATAGAGTAAAATCTTCAAGACGGATACAGAACCTAAGGTCATTTCTGTGACTAGAAAACCAGACGTTGGATACAAAATTTCCAATGTACCTACTACCTCCTAGTGCGTACCTGGTACATTGGTTTAGTGCATGACCTGGCCGCATTCCCGGCGCGACTGCATTATAATGTGAGACTGCGAAACCGCGATGCTTCGACTCCGGCTAATTCTAGTTGCATGACGTACGTATGCTTTAAGCCACTTATACCATACATCCTCTGCATGCGTTGCTCACGTCACCACACATTACATATACAATATAACTAACTTGATGTCCATTGAATTCGTAAAGGGCTGGGAAACGTCAATTACTCAAACTTAAACATACAAGGCCACAATGCTGAGTTTAGGTCTGTTTAAATACTACCTGATAATCTATAGAGATAAGAGAGACGGAAGTCTTAAATGAGAGCTTTTGTTACTTTGTTGAGGAAGATCCAATTAATTGAGGAATTTATAATAAATTTTTAACAAGTTATTCCGAAATTCAAAGTTTAAAATCACGTAACACATAAAAAGTTTAATGCTCATAACTTAAGTATGAACAGACAAGTTACACCACACAGAACCCTCCTGAGATACCCAGATGGAACGACTTTACCTGTAATTTCACCCGTACCTACAAATCAGTATTTAAACTCAAGCCAAAATTTTATAAACATAATCGCCCAGAACAATATATTTTTCGTTTACGGTTGGAACGTCACCGCATTGAAACATGAACGCTGAGTTGTTGCAATGAAACGCAATTGCAGGTACCTAGTTGTCGAACCGGTTCTGAGGGTGAATTTTGTGTTACCAGGTTGCACGGGAGGATTTGCTTGAGTAGCTGCGAGCTAACTCAAGTATCCGTAACGTCTGGTGAGTGCTGCTACACCTAGCGAATATTTTAAACAATTGTCTGTTGGAACGAAGCGTGGATTCACTCTAAACAGGACGCATACGCTTTCACTCAATTATAAGAAAGGAGCCTCTTTGAGGCGCACTTAAAATCATTTCACCACAATGGTTCGATAGATCCAGTAACTCGCTAATGAAATAAAATATTCCATGGCTATAAATATTTTCATATTACATCGTATATAAATAAATAAATAAATAAATATTGGTGGACATTTCACACAGTGCCATCTAGCCCCAAACTAAGTATAGCTTGTATCATGGAAAGCAGACAACTGATAGAATACATATACTTTTTTGTAAATACATACATATAGCACATATTAACACCCAGACACAACAAACATCAATGTTACAAATGTCACATAAATGTTTGTCCTGGGTCGGAATCGAACGTACGACCTACAGCGCAGGCGGCAGGGCTATTACCAAATGAGCTATGAGGCCAGTCCATAAAAGTAATATAAAACAACGAAGCTATACTCTCTGTCGCGGCTTAATGATAATGTATGTGCAAGCTCCTAGCCTAGAGATGACGTAGGTACTATCGAGACAATGGGCTGATGTTGTGCAAGTGGTCCACGCCTGTCAGATCAGCGCCCCGGGGTCGTGACCCGTTGCCGCCCGGCGTTAGCCAGCGGCTACCCTTGACATAATCAACAAAATAGAAAGTACTTATCGTCTGGGGTACTCCTGTCAAATTTCCCTTCGTAAACTATTATACAGAACCAACACAAGGGTATTGGATTTTCATGCGGATTTTTGCAATTTCGCATTTTTTTATGGTAATTGTAGAAAATAGCAGGCCTATTTTTAGTTCCATCTACTTTTGCTACTTTCATTTCAACCTGTTTTCGAATCAGAGTATGTGATACAAAGTTTTTTATTTTGTAAAATGTTTTTTGTTTTTTATAAACCTAAACTTAATTAAACGGAAGTAGTAACCGATGAAACCTCATATAAGTTCAAAATATTCTTTTAATCGATGGCGAATCAGCGAATTGAATTGCACTCGTAAACCCGAGTGGATATGGCTGGTTTAATACAACATTTTATCCGTGATGCAATACATTTTCTGTCGTATCAATTCACGACCTTGGAAAATGGAATTGTTGACTCAAGTCTACCAGTTTACATAAGTAAACCAGTGGGCCAGCTTTATAATCTTATGAATAGGCCATTTGAATTCCGTGAGTAAGTTGCAAAGTTTCTGTTTTAACTTAATTAACTGTGACTAACGAGGAAGCTACAGGGTATATGTACAACCTGTGTCCCAATAAACATTTATTTCAACCAATGACAGTGGCAAAGATGATAATATAATATATAGTCTTTGACAAAAAAAAATGTAACTTTAATGTTTTGAAAAATAGTAAAACCGATCCATTCCTTTGGTAGAGTTTATAGCCTGATAATCTTTGTTAGACATAACGATGTAAAGTAATAATTTTTACACCTGTAACTTTATAAGCATCCAAACCCTTAAAAATGGAATCCAGATAAGCTAACGCTGAGCAGTTGGCGGCACAAATGGGTATGGTGGCAGTTCTTCCCTGGACGAACACTAAGCTTACAATGTTCTAATGCTACAATCATTACAGATATAATTATAGTCTAAATATAATATGGTAATTATTTGAGTTTCAGTCATTGTTAATATGGCTGAGAAAAATATGAAATCCTCGTGGAAGTGCGAGTTTGAGCGTCCTACAGCTTGTAGGAAGAGCAAGCAATGATTCCGTATTCATTCCGGCCCAATGTCACTTCCCACGCCGCGCCGTCACGTTTGCTACATTGTATAATATCTGAATTAATTACATTTGTTTTTCTCATAATGACCATTGCCACGGAAGAAATCCTAAACAATGAAAGCATTTATTAAAGTCTAGAAGCTCTGGCGGCAGCAAGCGGACGTTTCCTTACATAACTTTATCAGATATGAGAATTCTCATTCTCCGGGAAATAAATTAATCTTATGAAAGTCCATCATGGAAATGATATTATGATTACAACATAGTTATATTAGTAATACACAAGAAACAACGTAAATGATAGAATTTTGTATCAAAGTAAATGCGACATCAATTTCATGCAGCGTAAATAAATGTAATAAGGGAAAATATGAGACGATTCAACAAAATTCTTCAAAAATCATGAAAATGAAGTTGGTCACTTGGTGCCATAGTCAATCAGCTTTCATAGCGATAATTCAATGTTGCTTAAATTTCCGAATTGGCTACATAAATTTCGTTTATTTGTTGCTGTAAAACCTTAAATAAATAGATATAGATCAACTCTTTATTGCAAATTACACCAAGTAAACAGAAATTACAAAAAATAAAATATTAAATAAATATTCAATCGGCGATCTTATCGCTTATAGCTATTTCTAACAGATAACCACACATAATAATATTATAAATAGGCTCCTTGGAAAAGCACTTTCTTACTGTTCTTTGGCAATTTTTTTTCATGTTCTATGTTCTCTAAGGTTGCTTTTAATAAAGATAAAAACCAACCAAGAGAAGAGTATGCTTAGCCAAGCATAGCCTTGTGTCATGGGATACTTTGGGGCTAGATGGCGTTGTGTGACAATGTTCACCGATGTTTTTTTTTTTTTATATTAAGTACCGTCTGTTATCAAATAAATCGGAAGGTCTCAACGATTCAAACAGGACTACCACGTAGAAATCTCGATCGAGCAACTTGTTGTAATAGCATGACTCTAAGTCTACTAATAAGAATAATTATCATCATAAAATGCGTCGATGCCGCGATCACAGCGGCGTTACATAACCCCGTGACATGACGAGATTCTGTTATCGCGGAGGAAGCTGTGGAGGGAGGCGAAAGCAGCCGGAAGTCACATCTGTTCTGCATGATCTTAGCACAGAGAAAATAAATATTGTTAATACTTAATGTTTGTGTGTGTGTGGAAACACACACAAACGAAAATTCAGTCTCTCCGTAATAGATTATAATACCTACGAATAGATTTATTTTATGAGCATACTATTAATTCAGTCTTTTTGATAATATAAACCAGTGATTGACTTAAGGAGTTTTTTTAATGTCATGTTTTAGGTATCTACGAAGTACTTAAAGAAACTCATAAACTAATATTCCTTAATTGTATATTTGGCTTTAATTTGATGGATAATTTACATTAATTATCCAATTATCTAATTACACCTAAAAAAGTATTTAGAGTATAAATGAACTTCAATTAATAAAGTATTATATGAGTCAAGCTTAAAGTATTTTTATTGTTCGCAAAATGTGCGTTTGAATTTTGATTTGCAGGGATTAATTTGTTTCCTATTAACAGAATTAATATAATAAGATAAAATTTTACATAGTTCAAATAAGATTCACAGATCTCCCACAGATTGACTTAAGCTTAATCGTAAGCATCTGGCACACAGGAAGCTTATTAACCGATGCATTCGAGATTAAGCATTGTGGTTAAGCATTTAATCAAAATATCTACTAATAAACAGAAGAGATGTTTAGCGTATTAATAAATGGCCGAGCCTCTCGCAAGATGTGATACACTGCAGGGCTTTTTTGTGTGTGAGTGTGCATGAGGTATGTCGGTATATATACGTATGCATATACATAGTCCGGTTGAAGATTCACAAAAAGCGAAAGTGAAGGCCCCGGCGGCGACGCGGCGAGCCGGCTGCGGCGTGCATACCTCCTATTTTTAAACGAAATCCTTGAAACAACATACAGCTCTTTTGGTATTTTATGACGTGTTACGAATCTAAAACGGATAGTGAGAGGCACTGCGGTCAACTCTTTGTGCACGTGGCTTTCTTGCCGTGACCTCGGTTTAGATTGGTTCGCCAATTACGACCAGTTTTCTTTGAGATCTTGAAATTTCGCACAATACGTTAAAAGTTTTACTCCATAACCGAAAAATAGGGTTAGGATTTTTCCTAACCTAACCGAACTTTTATAATATTATATAGACGTAATATATTGGATATTAAATTTGGCATTACGCAAATACTATACAGTAATTATTGATGAAATGCTACCAACCATATCGTACATTTCTGACGTTTTAGAATTCCTATTTCGGGATAACTTACTAGTATATATAAACAAATACTTGATATTACAACGAAGATAGTAC
Source organism: Chesias legatella (assembly GCA_947359385.1). Lineage (NCBI taxonomy): Eukaryota > Metazoa > Arthropoda > Insecta > Lepidoptera > Geometridae > Chesias > Chesias legatella. The sequence continues at coordinate 10,625,416 of OX375762.1, read as the reverse complement.
AAGCTATGCATAATTAGGCTAGATGGCGTGTAATATCCACCAATATAAGATATACGAAGTATGGCGGCGGGCAGCGATTACCGGATGCAACGTACAAACAGTGGTTCCGGGAAAATTGGCTGCCCGTACTGCGTTAACGTCGCAGTCGCGCCCCATTCAATCGACACTTGACAAACTGTTCTGGCTCGTTAATCGTTCGGAATGCGTCGTGCAATGAGCAGCAAAACACACGAAATATAATAAATTTACTTAACAACTAGCTGTACCCGGCGCACGCGTTCCAAAGCCACGTTAAGGTAAAAGCGTCATTAAAAACGAAAAAAAAAAACATTTTATCAGGAATCGACCATCGAGGGTTGAAAAGTACTAATACTGCAATAAAAAATAGGGGTTAGTGATAGAAGGGTGAAAATTTTGGGTTGTATGTATTTTTTAACGCCAAATCATAAAAAAATTACAATAAAAAATGTTGTCCAAAAAATTAAACAATATTTTTTGGGGTGGGCTTCCCACCCATACCCACTTAGGGGTATGAAAAATAGTTTACGTCGTATTCTCAGACCTACCAAATGCACACAAAAGATTTCATAAAAATCGGTCAAGCCGTTTCGGAGGAGTTTTGTTACAAACACTGTGACATGAGAATTTTATATATTAGATTTAGCGAATATCATGAAGTATCTACAAAAAAAAATGTGTTCTTACATCCCGAGCGGAAGGAAATGAGCGATCATTACTAATCGATGCACGCCCGCGGCCAGATTACGTTGGTGTCGACGCGACGTAGTAATCTGAAACGTTTATCGCGCTCGGTCACTTTCGTTTTCACACATGCCTCATCGGAATCTGTAGCATAGAGAAATTCCCAATCTGATTTGTATTCGATAACGTAAGCCGGTGCTAATTTCACATTTGTGACGACGTAACAGTACGTTAAGTATGAGGAAAGTGAAACAATACCAGTAATCAAGACATGATAATACTTGAAGTGTATATTTTAAGAAGCGTCGCCATACAATAAAGATTTAAAAAGCAACACACGTAGGAGCGACAACAGCGTCAATATTCGTCGGCTATGTCTGCTCGATTCGATGCAATTATTCGTTTTATAAGATTAGCACAAAGTAAGTACTAAAAATTCGATGACGTGTCAAGTGCACGAAAGGAGCCTCTTTGAGGCGCACTTAAAATCCTTCCGCCACACTGGTTCCAGAGAACCAGTGACTCGAATAGAATAGAATAGCACAAAGTCAGCGAACCATCCATTCTTAACTGATCGAATACATTTAAAATGGCCCCAATGATCGTTACCCCATATGAGTGACTACTATTGAGAATGGCACATGTGCGATCTCGTGCTTTGGAGGGCATACAGACAGACAATGTCGCTCCCGGCCATATGTATAAACTATCTTAATCATAATCCATCAAAAGATTAAAAACTCCGAATCTCTCTTCGAAAAATGTCATATCTGTTTAACTGCATTTTTTTTATGTGATGTATTTGCGTACCGATCCTACGTGACGGCCCACCTGGTGTTAAGTGGTAACCTCTGCCCATAACAACCGATGCGATTTGGGTCCTCCTTTAGTGTACGACAAGACCCAAGTCGCATCGTATGCGCCCGTAACTCTAAGACGTGCAGGTGGGATGTCTCTTGTTCCTGTAACTTCACCAGCAACCACACGTTTCAAACCGGAACACAGTAACGCGAACGCATTTCTGCTTGGCGGCAGAAATGGGCATGGTGGCCGTACTTCCCCGGACGAACTTGACGAGAGTTCTACTGCTCTTCAAATATTTAGTATCTAATACGAATTTGGTTGTTTAATGTAATAAGAGCCGGATGAAATTCCTATTATATTTATTTAGTTACGTAAAGAAAGTGATGATGACAATAGGTGGTGCATTTGAGAGTTGATCGAGAACAATGCTGCCGATAGCCGTATCTTGCCGAAGATCACGACGCTTTGCGGTGCGCTGGGTACATTCCAACACAAATTAAAGTTTGTAAACAACCTAATAAGATATGTTTGCAAGCATTTTGTGGGCGTTCGGCTTGGGTGTGAACAGGTTCGCGGCAACGTCCTAAATAATCATTATCTTAATGAATCCGCCTTTATAAGGAATTTAATTTAATGGTATCCCTCTTTATGTTTCGCTAGACTGTAAAGTGGATAATTTATTCGCAATAAACTTATCCCCAACATACAAGTCGATGTGATGTTACCGAAATTTTAAAATTAACCAGAAATTTATGAAACATCGTTAACAATTAATGTATTTGTAAAGTTTTAATTGGATATAATGTTTTTTTTTCAAATTATTATATAATTAAAGAGTGCAATGACGGTATCCTTATACCGTCATTGCATTTATAATATTTACTCTAAGATATGATAATTACTATTGCCAAAAGATGACTGATACATTTTATAATCGGTCTCGGTCATAAATTTGTAATTTAATGAAAGAAATTTTATATTGCCACAAATGCATGGCTGCCAAAAGTACAAATAATGTTACCATTATTAAAATGCGAATTAATGTATGTATTTATGTTTGTTACTCAGTCACGGTTGAACGGATCTGGATAAAATTTGGCACAGGGATAGATAAGTCTGGAATAGCACATAGGCGTTTATCCCTGTATTTAAAATTGTACAGTTCTTGTAGGTTTCCATATTCAACGCGGGTAACATCGCGGGGCGCAGCTAGTACACAATGATCACACTTCGACATACACAGCATGCAATTTAATGGAAAGATTGTATCCGTGATCTCATCATTTAAAGATAAATAATAAATACAAATCAATGGATATACGTTCAAGCTTGTTGAAAGGCATCCACATAAAATATAAAGTTTAAAGGGTAATTACATGCAACTGTCTCTTGACACGTCATGTAATAGAGAGAGCTTTGACTTTTTGTTGGATGATATTCGGAACCTATGATATAATATTTACGAAGGCCGTTTAATATCACGAAATGTTACTACCTATAAAATACAGCGCTGGTACTCAATAGAATACCTACATATAACATTTTGAGTGGATTTCTAATTCGAGTCCATAACAAAATGACTATTTTAAGGTAGAATTTTAAGGCAGTAGAACTTCTGTATAGTCCGGTATGTCCGGCGAAGTACTGTCATCATATCCGTTTCTGCCGCCAAGCAGTGATGCATAAGTATTACTGTGTTTTGGATCGTAGGGTGTAGTTGCCGATGAAATTACAGGCACATGAGACATTCCAATTTTAAGTCTAAAGTTCGAGCATATAATAAAAAATGTATTATGTATTACCTTGGATGGGAAGAGCCCAAGACATATTGCTTTTAACACATCTGTACGTGTGATATATATTATATGTAGAATTTGATTTATTTGTTTTGCTTTACGTATCGGGATTCCCTTTTATAGGGTTTCTCACCGTGAAAAGTCTATATTTATTCAGAAAATAGTACGAGTATTTTCTGGCAACACTGATATATCGAATAAACAGCCATATGTAACACAAAGATATATTTATAAAGTGGATTTGGTTTCAAATATATTAATTGATATGTTTATTTTTTCATTAGTATTCAGTTTACACATGATTTTATTGATATTAGTACTAATACTTGATCGGTAGAAATGAGACTTCGCTGTTTTCGATTTCCGCATCAATAAATTTTGATATCAGCGTGACATTGATTGCCGTGATCATAGTGACATTAACATAAGAAATTTATCTAATATATAAATTTCTCGTGTCACAGTGTTTGTAACAAAACTCCTCCAAAATGGCTTCACCGATTTTCATGAAATTTTTAGTGTATATGGTAGGTCTGAAAATAGGACGTAAACTATTTTTCATACTCCTAAGTGATAAGGATGGTCCAGCCCAAAATTTTAATTTTAATTTTTGGTCATATTTAAATATTTTTTTATGTTATGATTCAGCATTAAAAAATACATACAACACTAAGTTTTCACCCTTCTACCGCCAACCACTATTTTTTTATTGCGATATTAGTACTATAATAATTTTCAACCCACGGTGGTAGATTACTGAAAAAAAGTTTTTTCTTTTCGTTTTTAATGACACTTTTACCTTAACGTGGATTGCAACGCACGCCGGGGACAGCTAGTATAAAATAAAATTATAGTTGGTTATATTTTAAAATAATGTTTATATGTAACCTCTCCCTTGTTGAGAGTACGCCATAGTCTCTACAGTAAGAACATTAGAAAATTAATTCAGTTTGTGTCCCACAATTACGACAGTGATTTATGAATTAGAAAAATGTCACTAAACGAAAAAAAAATGGTTGTACTGATACTTTTTTCGTGGTTACTCTTCAAAAATCATGGTAATTTTTCCCTTATATACATAAGTATTTCATCAGCCATTGGAGAAGAAAGGAAGTGAACATTTAAATATTAAAAAAATACAACCAATGTAATGTAACAGACCAATGAGAACTACACCTTTTAGAGATGCCTAAAATCTACTGAAGCCTTATTTCCAGTTCATCTCGGATTGAAAAGAATTGTGAGTAGGCATTATCTTAGAATTGGAAATAAATATTCACATAGACAATCTAAATTTGTTTTTTTAAACAAACTAAATTAATTAAAAAAAAATACATAAATATACTATAATTATTTCCAAAAATAAATGTGGCACCGCGCTTGACAATTGGGAACTGTCTTTCAAGTTCTTATTTAATTATTACCATTATCGTTAATAAAATGTTGAGTTCTAAATTCCATTATAATACTTTGTTGAAGAATATAAATATAGTTTCCAACTATTTAAGTATTCAACAATGAGATGTAGCATGTTCAGTTATTTAACGCACGTACACAAAAGATTTCTATGGAATAGCTACGTGACAGTATATTTTGAGTGGATTTCTAACTTGTTTACCAGAGTATATAAACGAAATGACTATAATTGTTTGATATTTTAGTTTCTGACAACCCTTTTATCAACTATATTCAGTTAATTACGTTAGCTATCTACGAGCTATCTAAAAGGAAGTTTAAGATTAAATTTAGCATTTGTTTCATGACTTCTGATTTTATTAAAGTAGAGATATCGACCGATACGGGAGCCCAGAGATATATAAAATACATGTTTTCTTGTATACATACAAGTTATGTTTTATTCCACCGATTAGAAATATTGGTAAGCTCTTATGAATATTTTGAACAAAATACTGTTTCTTATGCCTGCTTCAGGCTCGAACGAGTGACTTATGGATTGAAAGCCAGAACCTTGAAAGCCAGAATACTGAGCATTCTCCGTATAAATAACCAGAACTATACCAGTCTACAGAAAGTCAAAACGAATGAACATGAATAAATACGTAAAAGTCATACGTTTTCGTCAATAATATAAAACGAATATTTGCAAAAGTATATCTTTTTGGATGTACTATTTACCTATAGGTCGTTGCAGTTTAGTTACAGAGTAACTTCTCTGTGACTATGAACCCAATGGCAAACATATGGAAGCGATATAGCCTATGAACATATATGAAGATATCTTGCCCTGGATGACACATAGGGTTTTTATCCTGGTACTGGCGAGCGAAATCGCGCTCGCAAACTCGTTTCCGTTACCATTCGAAAACCGCTCGGTAATGGTAAATACTTTCAGCTTAGAATTTATTTTGCGGTGTATATAACCATCGTCTTAGACGATGGTTCGTGAACATCAATGTTCACACAAATAGCAATGTGGTTTGGAAAAATTAGTTTGGCATGAGATTTCTGTTTTGTTGAGATACATTTTGCAATTGCAAATTGCAAATGTTTTCCAAATTACACAAATATAATAATAACCAATTATTATATGTTTTGTTTTGTATAATATAGTTTATACAAGTACATATTATATTGTGTTATGTTTTTTTTATAATTTTCAAATTCGTACGACCAGTTAGTTGTTGCAGAGCACAGCGGGATACAATATGCGCTCAAAGTCGTGCATATTCTCAAAGCAATGTTTCGCAGCCTTCATTGAGAAACTGCCCCCATTCGTGATGTCAGTTCGCTGTCGTTGAGCAATGAAAACTTGATTTCCACAAGTGAAATCAGATCAAATTTTTATCACATCAACCATGCGTCTCCGAGCATCCTAAGCATCACATTACGTAAACTGTCCGCCGAGATGAAAATACAAATAACCGATGAAAGTGAACGACGCGCTAACAGATCTGAACAAACAAGTGACTATATAGAAATTATCGACGTCGCCGTTAGAAAGTGATTGTGTAAAAATTACCACATTGAATGTAATATTCATTAACACATCAAACGTTATGAGCGTTAGATTCAATCTCTACATGCTGTAGGTATGCGAAATTGCGAAGTGGTCAGTATCTCGGTGCGTATAATAATGCAGGGTTGTACTCACAATGCTATCCTGGCTATCATGTTGGATGTAGCGCTTGGCGTTGCGTTGCTTAGGGTGGGTGCGGAAGGGTGCGCGTGCGCGCTCGCCCGGCTCTCTCGGGCTGCTTGCTGGCTGCAACAGAGACCTCACGTCAACACACGCGCCTTTCCCAAGCGACACAAGTTGCGACAGTGAAGCTCAACGAGGAAGCTGCATCGAACATTTAAATGCAACGCTAATGTCAGAGAGCGTTTAAATGCCAATAGCGACGACCTTTCGGTTCGGAGTAGAGTTGCGCAAGCGAGGATCGCCGGTGATCGTGTGAGAAAGGCGGGTGCGTGGTAGTCGGAGGAGGGGGTGACGCACCGGGGGGGGGGGGTAGCGGGTGACACCGCTGGCGACGCGCTGCCGTACGGCGACTAACCTCGCCGCCGCGCTACCACCTCTTACTTATAGCCGCGCGCCCACCAGCGCCCACCGGCGGCACCGGCGCGCACCACCCTCTCACCCTTGCACCCCAGACTTCCAGACCTCAACCTGTCAATCCCACCACTATTCCCAGTACAAACTCCTCTTCTAATTAAACATATTACAGACAAAACATACTCGTAGCATATCTGTGACACAGAAGCAGATGCGCTTCCCGGCCTACAAGTTTCGAAACTTCAACTTACCGATGCTCACAAGGCTATATATTAATGTTAATTTATCAAAAAGCAAACGAGAAATGAAGCTCTATCTACTGCAAAAGTATTATATATATATAGAGGTATGTGCCCGCCGTAGCACGCGTAGCGCGGTTAAAAGACATCAACGCGCTAAACACGTCCCTATCATTGACGTTAAACAAAATTATTTTATTTTGTATTCATTTCTAGATTCCCACTGTAAATTTCAGTGTTTCATAATCTAATAATCAATACTAGACTTTAAGGCGCAACAAATTCATTTATTTTATTTTTTGAAACTCTCAGAAACCAAGTTAGAAATTAGTACGGATTTAAACATTAAACACAAGTAGAGATTTGTAGAGATTGTTGTAGTAAAATATAAAATTTATTTAAAAGTCATGTGATTGCATAAGATTCTACCATTATCGAACAATGGAGAATAAAAAAGATCAACTTTTTATGGATATGACTTGTTCAACCTGGTTTTCTTTGCAAGAAAAAGTTAAGTTTATTATTTCTCCAGATTATATTATTATTCAATAAGCTTATAAATTAAAATAAACTATAATCGTTAAAACAAGCCTTCAAAGAAAGAAAGAAAGAAAAAATTCAGTGTTAATTTTGAAATAAAATTAGGTACAAATAAAAGAAAATGTGGTTTGTAAGAGCAAAAAAGGATTAAAAATAATATATAATATTACATCTATACAAATAAATAAAATTGGAGTGTCTGTTTGTAATATTAAAATAACCGCTTTTTACTAAGTGCATATGGATGTATACATGGTACATATACCACAACAACATTTTTTAAAAATTGTGTCTCTCTGTCTGTTTGTTCCAGCTAATCTCTGAAATGACTGGACCGATTTTGACGGGACTTTCACTGACAGATAGCTGATGTAACAAGGAGTAACTTAGGCTACTTTTCCGAGGGGTAAAATAGGGGTGCGTGATAAAACCGAATTCCATGCGGACGAAGTCGCGGGCAACAGCTAGTTGATTAATAAATAAATTACTTTAACGGTATTATACGGCAGTAGGAGGAAAATCTTTTGAGTAGTCTTATATCAAAGAGATGAGCGCGTCATGGTGCGTCAATGATGCCTCAGTCATTTCGAGTCGTTCACACTTGGCTCACGGAAATTTGCACACGGGTATTTGCACAGGCATAACCTGGTAGCCAGGATCAATCAGCAACTGGCTCATATATGCAAGCATTGGCGCCATTTCTCGAAAATGGCCATGCCACGCTCTAATGGGGCTCTCTACTAACAAGGAGAGGTCTATTTTCTCCAAAAAGCCAGATATCGTGATAATAGAAAAGTTGCAACGCCACATGTTCGTTAACTTCACTATATAATAATAAAAATAATATTGGTGGACAATTCACACAGCGCCAACTAAGCATAGCTTATACTATGGGAACCGGACAGCTGATAGAATACATATATACTTTTTTGTAGATACATAAATATAATACATATTAACACCCAAACACAGAACAAACATCTATATTCGTCACACAAGTTTTTGTCATGGGTGGGAATCGAACCCACGAACTACAGCACAGAAGACAGAGGTACTACCAACTGAGCTATGAGGCCTATCGATATCATATGATGGTAATCTCATGACGGCCAAAGAAGGGCAAATATCATCAAATACCTTGACATGGCTCTCGCATGGTGTTTGGATAAAGGACCAGATACAGAAGTCATTCCATAATCCCTGCAGCCCTGGCCACCGATTTTTTGGGTCTCCGTGATAGACGGTTCTCCGTTTTTATACAATATTATTTAATTTATAAATGATGTATTATTATGTAGTGAAAATGAGATTAGAATATATATATTGGTAAATTATAGTATAACCTTTATTTAAGAGAACTTAAATATCCAGATTAAGTCATTGGTACCTAACACCTTAAAACTAATATTATTGCCTGTAAGCTTTTGCGCTGAAATCATTTTAAATAAAAGTCCTCTTTACTCACCCAAATATCGAAAGTTTCCTCCAAAATTGTTTACACAAATAAATAATACATTGGCCAAAAATTTCAATTCCTAATTATTCAATTCATAAATCACTCAAACACAAGTCTCAAGACAGACATACAAGGAAAATTGTAACGTTCTTCAAACCGCAAGTACTAATAAGGTTATCGACCGGCTGAACCTTATTCGAATTCCGGGTATCAAAAAAAGAAAAGTACAATACATGCCCGTAAAGGTATTCAGAGAAACGCAGCTATAAAGCTTTGTAAGATGAAATACCTGTAATACTTAGCTTCAAATTATTATGTCAGAAGTGTTGGGATCTTTGTTGTACTTTGTTGATTTTTAAAGTAAACCCTTGTATTTGTGCATTTTGTAAAGAGTAACGGGTTAATACTCCACCATATCCATTTCTGCCGCCAAGCAGTAATGCATTTGAGTTAGTGTTCCGTTTTGAAAGGCGCGGTTGCCGGTGAAATTACATAGAAATTACACATTCAGTCTCAGAGTTAGGGCGCATAAGTTGTAACTTCTTGTACCTGAGTAGGTGATAACCCAAATCGTATTAATTTATATAGACTAGCTTCACAGCTCAGTTGGCCGCCTTCTGCGCTGTAGGTCGTGGGTTCGATTCCCACCCAGGACAAACATTTGAGTGACGAATATAGATATATTCTGGGTCAGGGTATAAATATGTATTTAGAAAAAAATGATATAAGTATTAAAAAGAAAGAAATATTAAAAGAAATATAAAGTAATCAATAAATAAACATGACACATAAACTTAGGTACCTATTTAAAGGGTGGGTTGATTTGTCAAATATGCGTGAGTGCAGACTTTATAACTACTCAATAAATTATATCAGTTGTTTGGATCCCATGATACAAGCTACGCTTAGCTTACTTTGGGGATGTGTGAAATGTCCATCAATATTTATTATTTGCTATGGGCAGAATTTAATAAAATTAAAAAGTATATTTCTATGTAAATCTGTCAATCTGGATTTTTTAAACTTACGTTTGTTTGCTCATTCCGTTATATTATAAAGGTTGTGTTTGAATCGAACAATGTAGCGCCTCTCTAGCGGCTAATGCTAGCGCTCTATTCTACTTAAACAAATGATAATAAAAAACTGTCAATTTATAAGGAAAACTAGTTAAAAACAAAAATCTAGAAATAAAAATCGTAAAACCAGCCTTTTATTTACTACTGACAGGTTTGACTTCTGACTACTTATATCACACAATGTTGAGCGTCTATGTAGCCGACAGTAGCGCCAGAACACTGGATTGCATCTGGCTCCCAAATACAAAGGGTACTCTGTAGATTACTTGGCGGCATATTTTCAACTTAGGTGGTCCAACCAGCCATTAGACTTACCACTACGCAATGGCTCCTAACGATGTTTTCCATTTTCGGAAGTTTGAGCTCTTTGTAGGATTCGAACCCACGACCTACAGATCGTTAGTCGACATTACCACGAACTGGGCCGTCATCCTTTTTCAATCCACTTTTGTTAGTGATCGTTTGTTCACAGCATAGCTGGGCTGGCTTTGTAGCAGCACCAAAAGTATAAAAATAAGCGATACAAACGATGAAAATTTTCTATTTATAATGAAGAATGAAATCATGAAGAATGAAGTCGACCAATGTCTAGTTGATGCGAGTAAGAGATTAATGTAAAAAAAAACTTTCGACCGTAGACTTTTGAGGGTCGAGTAACTTGGCCAGATGCATATTAGGCATTTTTATAGTTAGTCATGGTAATAAGGTATCAAGAAATAGTAATTTCACCGTGTTTCAGTTCTTGAAATAACACTGGTAAAGCCATTTTCGTAATGCTGATACTGGAATTTAATGACTCTCATCCTTCGCATTGAAATTGTGTTTCGCAATATAGTGCCGATGATTAAAAGTAGTAAGGCGTTCACTAAACATTTTCTACCAATTACACAGCTATAAAAATTTATTATTGATATATTTCAAAGTCAAAGTCAAAAACGGATCTGACTTCAATCGAATCAAAAACTAATCAATACCTCAATAACTGATTTTATCTCTTATATGATTTTTAGATATATTATTATTTATGATATATATTTATTAATTTATTTTATATTATTCACAGAAGCGGACCAAGCAAATGAGTCTTGTCTTGGTATTGATTGCACTATCTTGGGGATGCCGGTGGTCAGTGGTAAGCTTATCACGTCCATTGCTATAAGGTTGCCACGGATGCCAGCGTTTTATCCAGTGATTTATTTTATACATTAACCTGGTTAACTCTTCTTCCTTTACATTTCACACAACGCCACCTAGCCCCAAACGAAGCATATCTTGTACTATGGGAACCGGAAAACTTATAGAATACTCGTATTTTTTTTTTGTAAATACATACATAGAATACATATTACATTTCAGAAACAGAACAAACATTGTTCAAATAAACTATGTCGTATGAGTGATTGTCTTGGATAGGAATAGTACCCACTACTTAAGCACCGAAGGCAGAATTACTAACTGAGCTGTGTAAGTCAAGTCAAATATAGGTTTTGTTATGGTTACCTCTTGACAATGGGTGGGCCACCAGCTCGTTTCGCAACTTATTAATGTTAAAATAAACTAGGACAGAAGATATCTACCTACATGGCAGCAAATCGAATAAAAGTCTAGCAAATGTTGGGTGCGTATGGTACCTACATACTACCAGTTTCATTTCAAAATATGCTTGATTTGAATGTCCACTCATCGATGCACCAAAAGTCAAGGGCATGCGAGTCACAGGTCAAACTAGTTCTCAATCCTCTTCGTTTTACGTTTACATAATTATTAGGAACACTAATTTTCGCCACTGGCTTTGTTTACTCATGTGTTCATAAACTTTTATCATATTCATATGTTAAAGGTTTATGAACACTGCAAAACTCGAATAATTGAAGCTAAAATTAATTAAAAATAAATTTCTATCTGACAATGTAATAAACCGATAGATATCAGATGCAGTCCAATTATTGGTTTTAGGTCATGCTAGGTTCCTCGCTATTTTATTTTTCAATATATTTTAAAATTACATAAATATTTTAATGGAAAAACTACCAATCTTATTCACCAGATAGATTTCATCCAGATACCTTCAGATCGTAAATTGTGATTTATACCACGCGGCCACCACGTTCTCGTGACTCCGCGCCATATAATATTAGTCGATCAATTTGCATGACAGTTGAGCTTAGGTATTAAGGTACTTTGGGTTAAGATTTTTCACTTCATAGCATCAGAATATCTGCCATATCAATGTAAAATTTATAAATAATAATATACTTTACAGACGTTTCTAATAAAAACCTTCGCTTCGCTGTTTTGCAAAGTTTTCCAGGACAGACAGAATTTGAGAAATAAATAAATGTAGGTGGACATTTCACCCAGCGCCATCTAGCCACAATCTAAGCATAGCTTGTATCATGGGAACCAAATAACCGATATAATACTTATATAATCTTGCATTTGTAAATATATATGAACACCCAGACAGAATAATTGTCTATGTCCGTCATGCAAATGTTTGTCCTGCGCGAGAATCAAACCCACGATCTACAACGTAGTAGTAAGCAGTTACTACCAACAGAGGAGTGAGGCCAGTCAAAATACCAAAACTAATCAATGTCAAATGCCGAAACTAAACATTTTTGGACACATACCTGGTTATATATAATGCTAATTGACCTTTGAAGATGTTGGTAACAAATGGCATGGTTATGTGTGATCTTCGTCTAGGTGAGTGAATACAGTAATAGTAAATAATATACTATTTACATTAAAAGTAAGTAGTGAGTGATTACAAGTAATTAAATATTGGTGGACATTTCACACAGCGACATCTAGCCCCAAAGTAAGATAAACATAGCTTGTATCATGGGAACCATACAACTGATATATAATACTTATATACTTTTTTCTAAATGCATACATATACCTAATACACGTTAACACAGAACAAATATCTGTTTGTCTTGGGTAGGTATCGAACCCACGACCGTAGAAGTCAAGGTTACCGCCAACAAAGCAGTGATGACAGTCCACTTAGTTAATCATGTAGATAATGTAGATACCCTAGATTATAAGACTGGCTATTCGAATGTTTTGATTTATGTTTAGCATATTTTTCTTTGCCTGGCCTCACAGCTCACTTGGTAGTAACTCTACCTTCTGCGCTGTAGGTTGTGGGTTCAATTCCCACCCAATACAAACATTTGTGAGACGAATATAGATTTTTGCTGGGTATGGGTGTTGTTATGTAGTATATATATTATTATATGTATTTCCCATAACAAAAGGTTTGTCCACCAATATTTATTATTTATTCCTGCACTTGTTGGTAATTTCGTTGGTACTATTTTCCCTGGATGCCAAATAATTGGCGAACGAATGAATTCCTGCAATAAATTGTTAGCCAAGTTAATCGTAAAAAAATGGCAGCTACGAGTTCTACACTTATCAGGTCTCTGTTCCCTCGTATGTCCCACCAGCATTATTAACGAATAACTTTAAGACCGTGGTGGTCTAGTGGTACTGACCCCGAGTTTCAATCCGGAGGTCACCGGTTCAAATCCCAACATGCACTTATGAGTTTTTCGATTGTAAGATATACCACGTTCTCAAAACAGCGAAGGAAAATATCGTGAGGAAACCGACATGTCCTAAGAACAAAAAATTCGAAGACGTGGCAAGTGCACGAAAGGAGCCTAATTGAGGCGCACTTAAAATCCTTTCACCACACTGGTTCGAGAGAACCAGTGCTTCGGATAGAATAGAACCAACGCGTGTTCTCGCCAAGTCTCCTGGAGTGTCATTGGAGAGGTACCGGTAGAAACTCCCCCAATGAGTCAACCACTAGAGATAAAGGGCAAATCATCCTAATAATATTCTCTATTGAAATAATCTTTCATGTGGCTCTCTCACTCAATTATAGTTTAAAGGCCTAACCAAATAATTATGTTATCAAAGTTATATGTAAATATGTTATCAGGAAATATCCAGACTGAAAGTTTATTTAGAAACTATTAACTGCTACAGTGTGCTGAGTTATTCGTGGATAAGTAACTTATGTCTCACGTTCTGTCCTAAGGTAGTGAAACTTACCCGCAAACTTAGTTACCTTTTCCACAACGAAATCTTCATAGCTCTCCCTTTCAAAAAAATAAAGATTTTTTTATGTAAATGTTTGTTTATGTTACTATTTCATTTCATTATATGTAAATCCTTCACATTTTAAGTACAAACTCTTATTATCTGCTATAGTATTTGGTGTATGGTTTATATTGTACTAATGTGTAACTAGAAACTAGAAATAAACACCAATTTATTATGAAATCATTTTTATTTACACTGCTTGAGTAATGCGATAGCAAAATATTGGTACACATATATTAATAACAGTCTACATTCTAAATATTTTTCCAAAATTAAACGAACAAAAAAATTTCCTAACAGGAATACGACAAAAATTATATCACAATACACTTACAGATTACACACAATGAAATTGATCTAAATATTTATTTGTATCCATATTATTATAATATTAAATAAAAATATATATAAGTACAAAAACGTAGGCAAGGTAATTATTTATCACTGTTTTGACTTTATGAACAGAAAACAAAAAAACATAAAAGAGCCAACAAGAAAGTGTGCCAATACAAAATGGCACGAAACTTTAAAATAATTGAACACATCACGAAACCACGTTTTAATAACTTGCCTTACAACATACATACCATTTTATAGTTATGAGATAACATGGCATGAAATTATAGATCCATTTGTCACAGGTGGTAAAAAGTCAGTATCGTCATTCATAAAACTTCATGTACATAGAGATGAGTATTGATGCGGAAGAAGCGCATATAATACACCGCGGACGTACATGTTACTACATGAGTATGGAGTATGTAATATATATGTCTATGTCATATATGTATATAATAATATTGGTTGACAACTCACACAGTGCCATCTAGCCCCAAACTAATCTTAGCGTGTACTATGAAAACCAGACAACTGATACAATGCTTATAAACTTCTGATGTAAATACATACATATAATACATATTAACATCCAGACACAGAACAAACACCTACGTTCGTCACTCAAATGTTTGTCCAGGATGGGAATCGAACCCACGACCTACAGCGCAGAAGGCAGAGTTACTACTAACTGAGCTCGTATGTCAATCTATTACGCTAAAAGTTAAATACAGATAGAGTATTACATTGAAAATATTTAATAACGGATTATGATACGGGCTAATGTTAATATTTTTTTATTATTATTGTGAACGCTATTCAAATAATTATTTTATTATAATGAATACTGTATCTCAAATGATGCGATAAACGGTATCTTATATAAAATATATACATGGTTGAATTCTAGCTGAAAGATAGTACGTTGTGGGGGAATAGGGTCATAAGCCCCATTCCCTGTAGGGCATGCAACATGCAAGCAGTTCGTTTTGAAATATCGTCAACATATTATTCAAGCACCAAGTTTTCTGATTTAGGGCGCTGTCAACAATGTAGAGCATATGAAGAACAATGTCGGAGTGCGCGCTGTGTACATTTATGAAGTTAAATGGGCAAAACAAAATATTTAAAAATATCCCGTGTGTGTTTAATGTTTATGATAATTGACAAGGAGGGCCGGTTTAAACGTAAACTTAGCAGCACGTTGCAAGAGTTTCGAGTTTCGGTTTGCATACAATGCTGCAAAAATATCTTAAAAAAACAATGATAATATACTGGTTTAAAAATGTACGGTATCAAACAGCGCCTTAACAGAGCAAGAATCATAAATGTTGAAACATTTAGATTGAAAATAAAAAAGGTGTATTACTAAACAGCTTTTTTATAGACCTTCTAATCATAAACAAATAATCTAATGGGAGTTCAATCAATGAGGTCCCTTGATTCATCTAATCCAAATTTCATGTCCTGACTTCCTTCCTGCGTTCCTTGTAAGTGAATTTACTAAAGCTATCACCTAAATTGTACTAATTTATATCCCAGTCGTGATGAGAAAAATCCAGCAAATATTACAGTTAAGTCACAAGTCTGTCGATAAATGTGAAAAAATAAACGCATCATAATTTTATATTATTGATTTATGTAAGATCTCGTTAATTTTCCAATAATAATCTGTTCTAACAAACAGGTCAGAGTGGTGGTAAGTACCAAATTATTTATGTATACTATAATAAAGAATGCATGAGTGACGTTATAATTTTGTGACAGTACTGCTTGTTTCTCACTCTAACATCTTATCTTTCATAAATTATGAACTACATAAACGAATCACCAATCGCTGATATTAAAAAGCCAAATGACTTGTTTTCAATGTTGGAAGAATTTTGGAATTTCAACGACGAGCACCTAGCTAGAGCATTATTAACGAATAACTTTGAGACCGTGGTGGTCTAGTGGTACTAACCCCGGGTTTAAATCCGGAGATCACCGGTTCAAATCCCGACGTGCACCTATGAGTTTTTCAATTGAAAGTATGTGCGCAATAACACGTTCTCAAAACGGTGAAGGCAAAACATCGTGAGGAAACCGACATGTCCTATTACCGAAATTTCGAAGACATTGTGTCAAGTGCACGAAAGGAGCCTATTTGAGGCGCACTTAAAATCCTTTCACCACACTGGTTCTAGAGAACCAGTGACTCGAATAGAAAGAAAGAACGAATAACTTGTAACTTTACGAGTTTCTAGGAAAACATACGAGAAGGAACTAGCGTTGCATTATTTTTACTACGTACCTAATAAATGGTTAAACCATGTTTACATTATTCAAATATCAGGGCAACACTAAGACAACTCACCAAAAACGAAAATGCTCGGTTATTCAAACAAACCTACATTAAATTAACTGATGGCTGATGGACAGCTTTAAGGCGGTAAATTTTATTATATATATTATTTATATTTTATTATTGTGTTGATAAATAATATTTAAAAAATATTATTAATCGTTGATTTCAGGCCGGCGCGGCGGGCGGCGCGGCGTTTGCTCTAGGTCTGGTCCCATTGACGTTTTTGAGAAGTGTCTTTCTTGTTACACACCCTTTATATATTAAATACAAAGCTTTGTTACGTCACTAACAAGTTTATTGAAAAATGTAATTACAAATTTGTACATATAGTTAGAATTAGTTATAACGAGTATTTTTACCTGCAGTTTCTAAAGTACTAAGAAAGCTCAAATCAGAAATCAATTGACAAAGTCAAAAACTTTAGCTGGTTATTTAACACGCACAGAAGACATGAGTTTAGGCAATTGATTGAATAATCTTGCAGACGATCAAATAAATCAGTAATTGTTGATTTGATCATCTGCCAGTTTATTTTTTGACTGGTAACCACTAGGTCGATAAGAAAGAAAGAAAAAGAAAAGAAGAGACAATTCAGCATATAGTTAAACGAGTTCTATTTTTGCAAATATTTAACTGAAGTTTAGTTACATGAATCTATGATTAAGATAAGCTAAGAGGCAGCTTGGACTAATTCGAAAAAAATATCTTAATATATCTTAATACATATTAGTGCTTTAAGATTGTGTATACATAGTAATACTAAGTGCTAATAAATAAGCGTTATAAGTGTTTTAGTCAGTCTAAATATCGGTTGTAAGTAAGTATTGCACGTTATTTATAATCAAGGCAGTTCCTTGTGATGTTGACAATTAGCATGTTAGCCGCGAAGACGATGTTACATTTTGGAAGATATTTTAGTATTTTAAATATTCACTCAAGTCTTTCTAGTTTTTATATATTCAAACGTTTAATATAAAACACCACTGTTTTATATACCATAAAAAAATTAAGCGCTATCGCAAGCCATTATAAATAGGTACTAAACGTGTTTCCGGTTTCTTCATGATTAATTTTAGCTTATTATGCTTATACATATATATAAAGGTATATAATATACAGCTTCGATTATGCATCAGTATTGGGTTATCATTATGTATATCTAACAGTGGTTATCGTGAGCTTTTGTCCATTATTACAGAACAGCAAGATAATGTACACTAAGTTAAGTCTTTATAGAAGTGACTTGAAAAAATAACGATTCTCAACAAATCAAGAGAATTGTTGGAAATTTATAACAGCAAGTTTGTAGACGTTAAGCTGGTAATCTGGGGTTTTAGGTAAGGTGGCGTTATACTGAGAACTATTTATTATTGTCATTAGCAGGCAAAAGATGTATGATTAAAAAATTTTATCAGACTCGGGCCGCGATAATGTAATCCAAACTTTTAAACTCACATCGGATATTATTTTTTTAGTCTGGATTGCCATCTTTTTTATGGTATTTAAAAATTGTGGTGAAAATATTTTTTTGTATAGTTTTAGTTCAGTTTAGATTTCAGATTCGTCGAGCATAGTCTAATAGGTATAATAAGATGTTGGTTTTACAATTCAGATGTTCTTTGGAGTGATAAGAACACAGGCGCATATATATACAGGACATATTTATATTATACCACAGATCGACAAGTCTTAATTTTATACAACACTAACCCACATATTATTGTATATTATACAAATATACATACTATATATAATATGTATTCGGATGTATATACTTGTACATCCGACATAACTTGTATCTTGTTATGAATAAAATATTGCAATGCACTGTATATAAATGTGCTTTGTTTATAATTTTTGGAAAGCGCGGGGTACGCGCTGTGTACTTAATTATGTTGCATTTTCTCAATATTTGATCGAGTTGTATAAAAGGACATGGCTGTAATAAACAGAGTAAAATAACGATTATTATATTATTATTATAGGTATCGGTTTTAAGAGTGTAGGAAAATCAAGATCTAACATTAATTATACTAATAGTATAATCATATTGAGATTTATAATATGCCTGATGAATACAAAGTAACGATTAAATTGGGAGAGCTCTAACGAAACGGCATTTATCGCTCACAGCGCCAAAAGCGCTTTCTAAGCATTCCCGAACGCGCTCTTAGTAACGTTGACAACAAAATACAACAAAATTTAAATGACCATAAAGCGATCAGTTAAAACGCGTTCGTGTATAAATATAACATAATAAACATAAAAAAATTGCGTTTTATAAAAATACCGATTTACAAACGTGAATTACTAGGTACTTGGAACAATTATCCCTTAGCATTGCTTCATTTTTATTCACTACCCATGATATTATGTTCTTATGACGTTTCAAACATATTTATAGACAAGCGTATAGGGTGTACGCACAAGTCATTTATAATGTATATTACAATAATGGATGACTTTCAAATGAAACAATTCGCAAACGGTTTCTTGCAGACTCTTATTGCGTGTATATCTGTGTAACTGAGACAAATATATATGCGGCTTGTGTGTGAATTAGAAGAGCATATCATTTAATATAATATACATTATAGTAGCTGTGTGCGGCAGCCTTTACGCGTGGAGCGCAAGCCAAATAATGCTTTGCCATTAAAAAATTCGCAAGCGTAAAAATTTGCAAGCGCTAAACTAAAAAAAAACATCAAACGATATCTATTACACAAAAATAAAAACAGTTCAATCACAGTTTTATACACTTATCAGTTTAAGATCGCCATATAAAGCCCACAGTTGAACTGGTATAGAGAATTCGACAAATTTGTTTCACTAGCAAAACAAAAAACTGTTTCGCTTTGATTCTAACTCGGTATTGCAACCTCCAAATCGAAACAATAATATAATACATTACTTATCCACTTTCAGTGTAGATGAAAAAGAGAGCAGTGGGGTAATTTAACTTTAAGTTATGAGAATTAACCAACAAAGAAATAGGGACCGTATGTGTAGACAATAAAGTAAGGCCTTTTCTTCCGCTGACATGGCTCGAAAATGTAACTACTTACTGCTAGTTTGGTATTCTCAAGCAGAGCACAAACCTTGACCATAACGTACCCCCTCCTAATATCAGTACTTCACAATTCTTATATTACTTTAGTGTAGATATTAAGATCACAACACGAATAAAATAGTTACAAAACATAAGGCATCAAATAATACACCGATGTATATCACTCATAATATAAGATTAGTATGGCTTATACAATCAATTATCGTAATACTAACTAATAGATCAAATAAAGGTTACCTAGTCTCTTTGCACATTTACCCTTTATTTTAATGCGTCGTTTTGTTTGCGAAATTAAGAAAATAATAAAAAAAAACGCTTCATAATTTGAGATTGAACCGCGAATTATACAATTTAACAATCACAACAAATTGTAATGTGGAGACCTATCCAAGACTGCTACACATTCATCTTATTTTGCCAGCTAAACAGTCTTAAATAATCTTTTGTAGTTTTATTTACTTCCATTTTCCATTTTCACATACCGTTCCCGTCTCAGAAGTACACAATGTTCATGAGAGTAAAATACCTCTCAAACGATAGGTGAAGTGTTTGGACGTGAAATAGTTACACACATTATGGCATCCACAATGTGAATACACAACTCTATCGGTGAGTCTCTCACCATGCACCGCATTACATGGAAGACTATAAATAGACCTTACACAAGATGTTTCATAACCGTTGAAAAATGACTTCCCGCGCGATATTAAAAACAAATATTGGCGGACACAACACACAGCGCCATCTAGCCCCAAACTAAGCACAGCTTGTACTTTCGGAACCAGACAACTGACAGAATATACACAACTCTTTTTTTTGTACATACATAAAAAACATGTTAACCAGACACAACAAAGGTGTGTGACACCTCACTAACATTTGTTCTGGGCGGGAATCGAACAACCAGTAGAAGGCAGAATGACAACCAACTGATCTGTGAGGCCAGTCAAAAGTTACCACGAGACGCATAGCTTCAGTCGCAGTATAGACGCAGTATCCAGGAAGTGAATGCCGGTAACGTGCAGTTAAACGAAGCCCCGGCTACACCCACACGGCGGCGGCGGGCTGATTCCAGGACTCGCGAAGGTGCCAATGTTAGGGGCGGTGAAGCAGCGGGGTGTTCTCACTCCACCGCGACTCGGGCGGCGCACGCTCGCCGCAGTTGTTAGTGCAGCACGCCGCCGCCGACGCGTTAACACTCGCCTGAAATTGTACATTCACAAATAATTCATAATAACTACTGACCTTATATTTTCAATATTACGTATTGAAGTTTCGAAGCTATTTTATAAATTCTATGTAAATAAAGCCTTGTCACGTAGCTCCTGGAATCCATGTCGGTGATGGTAGGGGGGCGTCTGCACTGTGCTGGAGCTTATAGCGGTGCTGACGCCCCGAGACCATATGATAGTAGTGGTATTTATTTGCAAGTGAGGTAAGGTTAGCTTGAGGCAGTTCTAGAAATAATATGGTAGCTTGTGGTAGGGTAGTATGTACCTGCGACAGATGGAGGTCGTACAAATGCAGCGCGCTGACCGACATGTCATCCGCGTCGGCGGCTGTGGGGGGGGCTGTGGTGGGGGGAGTCTGCAGCCCCAGGGCGCTGGCGTTCAGTGCGGTGCTGATCCCGGCCAGACCCGAGTCCGGGGGGGAAGCGCTGCTCGCCGAATCCGGTTGCGGAGGCTCTTCTTCGTCCTCGTCGCTTGTTTCGTCCATTTCCTGGATAAGTTTTTGGTACCGTCACTGACTGGCCTCACAACTCGGTAGTTAACCTACCTTCTGTGATACAGGTCGTGGGTTCGATTCTCACCACTTAGAACAAACATTTGTGTGACGTATATAGACGTTTGGTCTGTGTCTGGGTGTTAATATTATTTACAAAAAGTGTATAAGTATTACTATATCAGTTGTCTGGTTTCCATAATACAAGCTATGCTAAGCATGCTTTGGCGCTGTGTCAATGTCAAACAATATTTATATTTATTTATCATCTTATAATCACTATAAATACAAGCTGATAATATACTGTGTAATATTGGAATGTAACATATGGTATTTTTATGGACATATCACACAACGCCATCTATCTCCAAACTAAGCATAGCTTTTACTATGGAAAAACAACTCGGAGAATACTTAATTACTTATTTTTAATACATACATACCATACATATGCTAGCATATACCTGGATGCTTCCTGCCATTATAGTTCCTAAAAAGGGGTTAGTTCTACTCATGTTTTTCAAAACACTTGATAGCGCCTGGATTGAGAACTACCCTCAAGGTAAGGAACACACCGTAGATGCTTCGCGGCAGATTTTAAAGTTCACTACGCTATTGTTTCCTAACGATGTTTTCTTTCACCGGAAGCTTGTACTGTAGTAAAGTTTAGTTAATAGTTACTACTTTAGTTACTAACCGGCAATCTGAACTGTTGTTTCTGTTGTGGATAGTAGGAGAGTACGGCGGGCATCGGTGTGGTAGTACCGAAAAGGCTCTGCTGGATGTATGAGCCTAGCATCGTCTTGTTCTGCAACATAACAATGAAGCAATAATTAATATATATATATATATATATATATATATATATATATATATATATATATATATATATATGACCTTGAACTCTTCAACTGTAGCGTTCCTACCCTCAACAAATTGAACGAAACATTATTTCGTTGTTACGTAACCTAGGCTAGTTGATTGAGTAAATTAATTTTTTTTAATATTGTATTCTTGTAATTTAATATTAAATATATAAATATGAACTGTTTACATATATTGAGTAGTTTTTTGTGAACACTTTATCTTTCAGTAGAGACCTTTCAATGGCCATCTCATTACTATTCAATGATCGAATTTGTAAATAAAATATTCGTGAATAGTTTATTGCAATAACTAAATCAATTCCGTCTTCTCACGTTAAACTTCATGGACCCCTTCCATTTTCCCTTTAGTGTGGGTGAGCGCAAATCAGTCACACAACCTGATCGTCAGCCTGACACTTATTTATTAGTTTTGTCACTTCTATCTTGTCACTTTCCCATCGTGTGAGCCTATCGACACTGTGCGCCATTTTTTTCATGTCTCACTTCCTTTAGATGCCATTGAAAATGATATATTATATTTTTTTTCCACAAAAATAAATATAACCGAACTGACAACCTAATAACCGCTTAAATCCTCCTTTTCTCTGCATTCGGTTAAAAGTTATCAGTGGTAAACGGTGTGGGTTCCACGGAGTGTTTATTTTTATGTTAGTACTTACTGTGTAACAGTTAGTTTAGCCGAATAAAAATAAACTCGTTCTCACCAGGTGGTTGGGTGCGGGCAGAGCGTGGTGCATGCTATGTCGCAGCGAGCGCAGGAACTGACGTTGCGCGCCCTCTACGGGCTGCCACCCGGGGTGTCGGCACGAGAACGCAACAAGGGACAGCTCCGTCTTACCGCCCTCACCCTGCTCGTACTGCGAGGTGCCTGTAATCACATGTTCAATATAAGGGGTTTTTATGTTAATTAGTGATAGAACGAGCTGACGGTCCACCTGATGTTAATTTTATTTTAATTTATTTTAAAATTTAGATTTTCATCCATTTTGTTAGTACTTAATGCAACTATAATTTAAACGTTAATTGGCTCCAACAAAGTATGAGATGACTCAAGTCGCATTGCGTTGCGTCCATCACCTCGAGACGGTTATGTTACGTCGTATTGTCTTCACACCGGCCATCTGCACATTTTATAACTTTTTTTTACACAATATTCGTCTATGCTAGCGAATATTTACCAACGCAAATGTTTTTTATTAGTATTATTACTATTGTTATTTATTATTTGTGACTAGCGCCCCTTTACACCGACAAAATGTATAATTTTCAGAAATTAAATATAGAATATAAGGAAATAGTAACTAGACTGATGACGAAACATATTTGTGCACCTAATTTATTATAATTTAATTTGTTATGTGTTTCATATATGAACATAAATATATTCTATTCTATTCTATTCTATGGTTGTCGGATCTTCCCTTGAATACAATTTTATTATCCAGACGTTGCGTAGCGCCATTTCTAGCTGCACAAGTACCCAGATTAGAAGGGATCTATCTCGAATAAACTTACTTTTAGTTTAATTCATTTTTTTGCATTGAAATGTCGACATATGAAAGTTAGTCCGATTTCCATCTTGTCTATCACAAACCTTTCAGCTTTTCTCTGCATTTGCCGGGAGTCTGCCAATCTGGGTGACCATGACGACGAATGTCCAACTGCAAAACATTCATATGTTTATATTAAAATATAATATTATGTTATGTATATTAATTTCAATTCATATTATATCCAATTTATTTATCCATATTATAGTCACCCAATTCGTATCGCCGATGCCCACATAATCCTCGGGGGTTCACGTTGCTCGCGTCCGTAGGCGATTACCCTTTGAATCCCTACACGTGACCCCCGGATGGTGCAAAAGGAGCAACCCAAAGTAGCAGTAGAACTTGTGCTAAGTTCGCCAGGAGAAGTACTGCCACCACACCTGGTAATCTGCAGCCAAGCAGTGATGCACTCGTGTTGCTGTGTTCCGGTGGAAGGGAGTGGGTGCCGGTGAAATTGTAGGCGCATGAGTAACATCCCCGTCTCGGGGTGATGGACGCAACGCAATGCGACTTGAGTCACCTCGTACTTTGGTGGAGAGGACTTGTGTCGTAGTGCTGTTGTCTATGGGCGGCCATTACCACTTAACATCAGGTGGACCGTCGGCTTGTATAATTGGATAGTGAAAATCGGATAGACGTCAATGATGTTTGGCGTACGCCCGTGAAAGGTGATATTGTAGATAAAATTTACTGCCAACTATGTGAATATGTGTGGAATCCGTACCTGGGCGAAGGAACACACGTCGCCGATGCCTAATACGCTGACTGTAAAGTTGCGGTAGAAGTCTACAATGTCCAGTGCACGCCCTCGAAGCCTAAATAGCACCAGCGGGCACAGCAGTGGAGATAGCAACTCGAACAGTATGTACACCTGGAAATAATAAATTGACTTTAAATAAGGTGATGAACCGAGAATCGACCACCAGATATCCAGCAATACCATATGGCCCGCCAGATATCAAACATACGGTACCTACGGCCCGCCAGATATTGAACAGTACCGTATGGCCCGTCAGATTTCCAGTAGTAGCGTGTGCAATGCGACTTGAGTCATCACGTACTTCGGTGGGGAGGAGTCGAGTCGTATTGCTGTTGTCTATTGGTGGCGGTTACCACTTGACATCAGGTGGGCCCCGTCAGCTTGTTCTGTCACTAATATGCAATAATAACTCACCGCTCTGAATTGGAACAATTGTTGGAAATGTGCAGCGACGTCTTTAGTGTGCGCGCGGCCGCGCCACGCCGCGGGCAAGTAATGCACGCGCCCCAACACCTGCACGAACAACTCTTCACCTCTCGCTGGACCGGCGCACCCTCCGCGTTCCTCATCTCCGATCAGGGCCCTACAATACAAACATCAAATTAAACTTTACATGATCATGCAAACTCTAGTCCCTACAAATCTCCAGATAAAGAAGCGATCTCTTCCAGATAACCTGTGGATGGAAATAATTTAACCAGTAGTGGAAGATTGGTTGGCGGTAACTAGGTAGTACTAGATATTTACAAAACAAAAGTATATAAGTATCAGTTGTCTGTTCCCCAAACAAGCTAAGCTTAGTTTGAGGGTAGATAGCGCTGTGTGAAATGTCCACCAATATTTATTTAATCTTATTTAAATTAGTATAAGTATACCTCGCTCCGGCAAGGATGCACCCCAGCACGGTGATGATACTGAGCACGTGTTCCGTCGTCAGTACATCTTCATCGTACACCGACAGCATCACGAGCACGCCGAGAATACTCCCCGACAGAAACACGACGTTTCTACAACACACAAACAAAAAGTTGTAGAGAAAAAAAAATGTTTAGAAACTTTGTAGAAAACTGCTTGGAAAACATTTTTTCATAGTAGCTAGTAGTAGAAGTGTCTGCAGTACTCCAGTTTTTATCGAAATATCTATTCTGCATTAAAATCACTCATCTATAAAATAAAAAAGGGATTTCGGATATGTATGACTTTGATAAAAACTTGCAAAAAAAAGGAATCCCTCCTTTAGGAGTTTCTGTCTTTTCTCCCCCGTGGAGGGTCGGATAGGGTCTACATGCGTCAAACTACGGGATAAGCACGCGTGACCTTATAAGTTGATTATTACTTATTGATTTTTCGTAGTAGTGACTTAATAAATTCTATGGAAATAAACATTTTTTTACTTTAAACTTTTGATTAACTCCAAAACCAGGTGAACCAGGAGACAATTTGCATATCTAAGTTGTTTTTCGTGGAGAAGGTTTGTCGCTATACATTTGCTGCAACCCCGTTTAACTGGTCTACTAGTGCGGTATCCCTATTACGGGTGACCGTACCAGCTATGATAGTGTGATTGTTTTCAATCACAGCTATACATTGTTTCAAGCTCATGTTCGACGTTCGCGTCGGCAGTCTTACCCCGAAACGACATATTGGCACTTAACCAAATTTTATTTGTTCCTGTTCTATTTGCATTGTTACGCAAATAGTTTTCAACAGCTTTAAAATACATTTTACTACCAATCGAACTTATGCCAACTTCGTCCGGGGAAGCACTGCCACCAAGCAGGCGTTACTACTTTCCGGTTTGAAAGGTGTGGTTGCGGGTGAAATTACAGGCACATGAGACATTCCACCTACACGTCTCACAGTTACGGGCGCATACGATACGACTTGGGTCTTGTCGTACCTAGTAGGGGAGGGCCCAAGGCGATATGGTTTTATTATGGGCATAGGTTACCATTTAATACCAAGTGGGGCATCTGCTCGTTCCGTAATTTTATAACATAAAAGATTACCATAGACAACAATAAGAAACAAGCGTATACAACCTATCCGCTCAAACAGCTGCGATAGTCAAAGTCAAAAACTCTATTTCCATAGTATTCTCACAGAAATGGCTTGGAAACGTCAATAATACGCCTGTTCAAACCCTATTCGACCCTCCATGGAGAGAACAGACAGGAAATCCCTAATGGAGGAAATGGAGGTAGTGTTATATCACTTACTTTATTCTCTGAAGAACTTTACTATTATATGAGCGGATGTACTTTGAAACATAACGACGAGTAATATACACACCTGGCGAAAACTGTGGTGATCGGAGATGTGAAACTGTTGAGATACTTCGTCGCCGGTTTGTGGGCGCGGTTCAGTCGGTCACGCAACTCGTGCTCCAACTCGTTGAAATGTCGAAGAGTAATGCGCGCGTACAGCGACCACGTGCGCAGTCCTAAAGCAGCGGGTGACCGTTTTATCAACTGCAACGTAAGATGAATAAAGTAAATATATACAAACACAACACACATCGGATTGAACTCAAACAGGTTTTCCAGAGACGTTTTAAGAGAAGTAGAACTATCGCCAAGTTCGTCCGGGGAAGTATTGCCACCATGCCCATTTCTGCCGTCTATTATGAGCCGAGGTTACCACTTAACACCAGGTGGGCCATCGGCTCGTTCCGTAACTGTATCACGTAAAAAATAAAGCCAACAGAACAGAATCACAATATCTCTTAAATATATATTTATCACGGATCGGCTATACATACTGCACATAGGATACAACATCGACGTTACCTTGAACACATGTACATACATTATTTATTCATTTACACATAAAAAACGGATGAATTATTCATTGATACAGAGAAATAGTTTTAAATACTAAGTTGTTCGGATTGATTCAGATTCAGATCACTCCTATTTCTAATATATTTTTTAATGATGTATGTAGCTAAACAGATTGATAAATACTACTATAGTGCACAAGAAAAACAAGTATTATGTTTATTAGCATTTTCTTCCAGCTAACCTTTGTGTAGTTATAGTGGATGGTAGTGCATTTATGTCAAAATAATTTAGATTCATTTACATATATTTCTTTATTTAAGAGAAATCATCAGCACAAATGACTAATTCAGTGACTGCATAGTAATGAGATAGCTATTTAAAGGTCCTAACCTATAGAAAAGTAATGTATAACAGTATAAAAAAAATAAAGAAAAAACTACCCACTACCTCTATCACAATATTTGCAAAGAATAATAGAATATTAGTAAGTATTAACATAACTACTCTAACTGTAACAACGTAACCTAATAATACACATAGGTAGGCAGAGTACTTACTTCAGCATAATTGAAGAAGAAGTAGAGTATTTGCCAGGCTTGTATGAAGGGTGCGAATAATAAATTGAATAGCGCCATCATCAATATCTGGCGCTCCAATTGGCGAGCTAACAGCATTCGTTTGGAGTGGTCTTTGTAAGCTTCTCGAAGCTGCCAGCAGTTCTCCCACGGACTCCAAGGACTAGCTGTGGACAAAAATGCAAACTGCTGATGAAAATAGCCACACAGTTATGCCTTTTTCTTTGAATGGGTATCAGGATCAGCATGGGACACTTTTCATCTTTTTATTGAAATTAGAAGTTGGAAGTCAGTTAACTTTTGAAACTTACAGCAAATTACTGACGTATAAAAAATAAAGAAACAATCAGAGACAGACGAAGAAAAGAAGACTAAGAAAACAGTATGATATGTATAAATAAGGTAACAATTGTTTGGAAAAATGACTCCCAAGTTTTATTTGGTGAGCTAAAATAGGTAATGTAGAATGAATACAAAGGATACTCACAAAATAACAGGAATTCTATATTCCACTTCAGTCCCCTTGACAAGTAGTGGAAATCCCCAATTAAAGGGACGTGTATTTGAAGAGGAAGTAGATTCTTGTTCACCATTGCCACCATGTAATTATTTATTCTGAAACAAGGTCTTAATAATTGTAGATACATTGAAATCTCCCCAAATAAATACATGGAAAACCATATAACATTGTTTTTCATGTTTCTATTCATAATTATTATAGCACCGTTGACATTTTAAAGACTTATGTTCCAAATTATATAAAGTGTTTAATCCAGTACAAAAGTACTGGTGGCTACTTAATTAAATTTAAGTAGCCACCAGTATTTTGGGGAAAATTCTACCATCCAGTACTCAATTTCCTAGTAAATTGTTTTAATTTACATTAAATTATTCAGTACTGAAATATTTTCTTAACAATTTTGTATGAGTATTAATTCAGGTCGTAACTTCTGCAAAGACCAGTATGGGTTTTGTTCGGCTGTCTGTGCTGTAACTAGATTGATTCAGAAAAGAATGTTTGATAATCGGTATTGGGAGATAGCTATTATATAAAATTCTTATTAATTCTTTTTCTATTATATAAATTCTTCTAAATTAGAGTATTTTGTGCTTACCTGAGTATTCTATGATATATATCTAATTCGTTGATTTCTTGTTTATGAACGCACATGTGGTGCTCAGGTTGAGCTTCTCGGACCCTGTCTTGTATGGTAGACCAGTTCACCCAGGCTAAGTCACTCTAGAAAAAAAACTTTTTGCATTAGATATCTAATAAATAACAACTATGCTTAGTCAAAATAAAATAGTTTGTTTTTTAATAAGCTTTATGTTCAATACACACACATGAAGTTTTGAATTACAGGCACATGAGAAATATCTCAAGTCTCACAAAGATAACATGTGCCTTGGGTATTTTCATACTATGCCTCTTTCTACACACAGGATAGTAGTAGTAGTATACAAGAGTAGTACAGGAGTAGCCAAGTTTTAAAGCTATTGTATGGACACAGGATAATACTCATTAGATCATTAGCTCACCTCTTGTATCTTCAAGGCCTTATTATAGAATAATTTTGTGTCATATGCATAGTACAAATGATATACAGACAGAATTAGTCTCATGATCCAAATAATTGTACATAACGCGACGAGGCTCCACCTGGAAAATAACATTTTTTATAAAGTACAAGTATATATACTGACAGGCTTCACAGATCAGTTGGTAGTAACTCTGCCTTCTGCACTGTAGGTTGTGGGTTCGATTCCTACCCAGTCAAACATTTGTATCATGAATATAGATGTTTGTTCTGTGTCTGGGTGTTAATATATATTATATGAATGTATTTACAAAAAAAGTATATATGTATTCTATCTTTTGTCTGGTTCCCATAGTACAAGCTATGCTTAGTTTGGGGATAGATGGCAATGTGTGAAATGTCCACCAATAAAAAAAGGTAAGTTTACCAGTTCAAACTTACAATAGGAAATAGCTAACAATAACATACATTGAGAAATAAGTTAAACATTAAACCATAACCACTTATAGTATCTGGTGTATGTATGATGTGTAAACTTACCATTTCCACGATATGTTGTCCACACATACAGACGACGAGTATATTACATCATCTAAAGTGAGTTTCTCACTTCTATTCGCTTGTGGGTCATTGCGAAACAGTCTTGGATAGTCAACGCAATGTATTAGAAATGTTGAGAACCATATGATAAATATAAATTGTAGTAAGCAGAACAGGTCTGAAAATACCATCGGGTAGAATCCACCTCTTACATAATATCTGTACATTCGTGTGAAAAATGAATCGAGGTCTTCTATGTGAGTCCATCCTTCTGAAAAATTAAAATGTATAGTGAATATCACAAATTATATAAATGAAAGTAGAAAGTAACATAACATGAGATGAAATATAACAATATTAGATGATTTAAATGAAGATAAATCAAAATGAATCAGTGACCTTGTGCTAATAACACAAACGGCGCACTCGTTCGTTCGATATGTGTTTATCACGCGTTATTGTGCTGTAGCAAGTAGGAACAAAGACATTGACACCACATGTTTACCTTTGTTTTTGGGCACTTTGTGGATGATTACGTTGTTGGTGTCTTCGTGGTCGTGGTCCAGGTTGATCAATGTAGGGGTAGCGTTCGTGTGTCCGACCAACATCCCGAGTGGCGGGTTAGGTTCATTGTTCAAGGCGCTATACGAATATGCGACATCACGTCTACCCATGTGAGACATCTTACAACTAACAATAAGCGATTCATATGTCCACCACGCTCTTTTCTATAAACACATTCTTGAGTTTGTCCCAGCAGCGTTAAAAAATACTTCGTCGAATATATTTGATAACCATACAAAGGATTATTCGAAAACCGAAATATTTACACTTATGAACCATGTCCTTAAAAAATCTGTTTCATTAGCAGAAATTAAAACTAATTGTTTAAATATACTAAGAATTTAGTCGGTGAAAAAAAAATAAGTTGTAAAATTCACTAAATGAAATGACGAAAATAAACCACGAATGACAGAACTTTGCATAATATTCAATTTACGCAGAGCACAAATCAAAATAATCAAATGTCAAAACATTCCATGTCTAGGGAGGCAATGTATCGATGTTTTGAATCGATGTTAATGCCCATAAAACATCGATACTTCATTTAATATGTACAATGTTTGACTTTTCAAATACATTTATATAAAATGCTACATACCTACCTAATAATGTGTATCAGGAAGAGCAGTGAATATCTGCATTCTCTGACTGAGTTACATATTTACACGTTTCTATTTGATATCACATTATGTTTCCGCCGCACCACTGCCATCAGTAAAAAATTCTAAATATATAAAAAATAAGAAAAAAGTTCCTAGAGGCTGGACAAATTTGTGTTTTACATTACTACTAGCAACATTTGTACTACGGGAAACAGACAACTAATCAGTCAATTACTGATTCATATATAATTATGGTCCTTCAAAGAATAGAGGTCATTTCACTCGCACACAAGAGATTTTTTTGTTCCAGTGCAAAAAAAGTAAACTTTACTTGTCATCTTCCTTCGTTCAGTAGATTATTTTTGTCGCTAAAGGTAAATAATATATCACATATGGAGATATATCGTTCGCCTGTCGCGAGCTTAGCATAATGTCAACGTCATACGTATGACGTCAAATAGTGGGCTTCAAGTCGGATCGACTCGACGGAGAATCGACTATCGACGGACGAATCGACTTTTTATGTCTTTCTGTTAAGTTGTAAGGCAAAATAGAACTTGTTCCAAGTTCGTCCGGGGAAGTACTGCCCCCACACCTATTTCTGCGGCCAAGCAGTAATTTATACGCATTACTGTGTTCCGGTTTAAAGGTGCGGTTACTGGTGAAATTGGACCTAGTTATGCAGAAAGCAGCCATGTGGCATTTTTCCAAAAATAAGTTATAAACGCAGCCATACTAATTTCGCGACGACGGTTTTTTTTTCTAACATAGACTTGTCGATATATCTATTTTTAACGGAGATATGAGTCTTCAAATGCAGCCATGTCAACTTATATTTTTTGTAAAAAAAACAGCCATCATGGTGTAAAATATAGCCATTTTGGTCAGAACCTAAAATACCTAATTTGCAGAAGTCAGCCTACATAATATGTATATAAGCCATATATCATGTGGCTGTTTTTTAAAAATTTCAAAATGTTAGGAGTAATCGGTGTGTGAGTTACGTAAAAGGTAGCCAGTCTGAGATGGCTGTTTTATGTAAATTATTTATTTGTAAAAGTGGTAGTTGGCTTTTTTTCAGTACCGTTCTGGCTGTTTAACGGTAAAATAATTTTAAAATCATATTACTACATACTACGTCTACTTTATGATTTTATCAAAACTTCTTTATTCGTTGAATAAAATATTTCACACACATAGATAGAATTAATGTCACTAGAAACACATAGATATGAATGTTTACTACTATGACTCTATAAAACATTAAAATTTTTGGCCGATTCGTGTGCCGGTCAAAATAGATTACATCTAGTCAATAAATAAGTATAACATAAAAAGAAAAACTTTTTAATTTAGGGATTCGGATTAGAGTTGCTTAGAATATGTAAATCAAAATTCTAGCAGTAGCGAACTTATGTCAAGTTCGTCCGGGAAAAGTACTGCCACCATACCCATTTCTGCCGCCAATTTGCATTGGCGTTACTGTGTTGCGGTTTCAAAGGTGTGGTTGCCAGTAAAATTACAGCGACGCGAGTCATTTCACCTTCACGTCTTACGAGTTACCATTCGATGCGACTTGAGTCTTATCTTACCTAAGTAGGGGAGGACCCAATTCGTATAGCTTATGATAGACAGAGGTTACCACTTTAACACCAGGTGGGTCTTCTGCTCGATCCGTAACCATACCACAATAATAACGAAAAAATTGTTGAACTTAGAACTTTCGACTTTGTTTAACGGAAAGATAACTGTCAAATTGAGTTATGTGAATGTGGCTGATTCCTTTCATGAGAATTGAACATATAAAACTTTTTCATTGGCCATAAAACTCCACAAGTATACTAGCTTGTTTATGATATAACATAACAATGAACTATATTTTGTACAATTTTATATGTTTCTTCACAATATACCAGTAAGAATTTTATATACATAGTAAGAATCTGTAATTGGCATTAAGTTTTTAGTTATAAGTTCTCAATTGTAAATTTTCTCCAAGTGCTGTTGATTCTATGATAATAAATAAAAAATAAAAAGGAATTTCTAACAACCGTGATTCCTCGTACGCTCAACTATGATATATCTTGTTTTTGTTTCAGATATTACTGTATTGCTCAAGGAAATGATGAAATCAAAAGATTCATAATAGAAGACGACTTTAAACAGTAAGTTTACCACTACAAATAATTAATTGTCCATGGGCAATGGACTACTCTACATCAGGTGTCCTAACAGAAAGTCTCCTCGACTTAACATAAAAAAAAATGTGACCTTGTAGCTGTAGAACACCTTCACCTGGGAAACTATATATATATATATATTGCTTAATTAATACCTACTTAACTAGGTATCTAGTTCAATAACCTAACCAACGTAAATAATGTACCCTAGACTTAGCTTTCTCAATAAACTTTCATTTCAATTCATACTCTTTGAAATTATTATATTTTTTTTAATTTTATTTTAGATACATTTACTTAGATAGCATAAAGATCTTAAATTCAATGAAATAAAATATCTTTATAAATCAAAATTCTTCTTCTGTTCAAATGATCTTCACATTTAAAATTGTTTTCAGTGCCATTTTTGGGTCAAACAAATTCAATCCAATTCTACAAGTGTTCCAAGATTTAAATGAAATCAAGGAATCAAGCTCGAACAATACAGCTCCGAATGGTAACAAAACTGGAGAAAACGGCGCAGCATCCACAGTTCAGCACAGTCAGAAAACAATGCTCCGACAACACGTCACTTTTATAACAATGAAGCCGACGGAATGGTGGGCGCGCCCGAACCTACGCAGCCAAAATTTCTCAATTACTAGAAGTTTCTAGTTTAGTACATATAATAAAATAAAGTATGCCAGTATTTAGTATATTTATTTAGTACTAGCTGTTGCCGGCGACTTCATCCGCGTGGAATTCGGTTTTATCACGCACCCCCTATTTTACCCCTCGGAAAAGTAGCCTAAGTTACTCCTTGTTACATCAGCTATCTGCCAGTGAAAGTCCCGTCAAAATCGGTCCAGACATTTCAGAGATTAGCCGGAACAAACAGACAGACAGACAAAAGCTGTAAAAAATGTTGTTTTGGTATATGTACCGTGTATAATGTTGTTTTGGTATATCCATATGCACTTAGTAAAAAACGGTTATTTTAATATAACAAACAGACAGTCTAATTTTATTTATTAGTATAGATGTCACGCAGCAGTTGGTTAGTATCCCCTACCTTCTGCGCTGTAGGTCGTGGGTTCGATTCACACTCAGGACAAACATTTGTGTGTGAAATGATGAGATATTTGTTCTGTGTCTGGGTGTTAATATGTAATATATGTATGTATATAAAAAAAGTATATAAGTATTGTAATAGTTGTCTGATTCCCATGACACAAGCTATGCTTAGCTTACTTTGGGGCTAGATGGCGCTGTGTGAAATGTCCACCAATATTATTATTATTATAGATAAAGTTTTGCTTCACTTTTTTATCAAAATATCTGGTAGGAAAAATGTCTGTCATCCAAGGAGAGATAGCGAGAGGACTCTGTCACGTTCGTTGGCAATGAAGTCTGTTTTTTATG
Source organism: Chesias legatella (assembly GCA_947359385.1). Lineage (NCBI taxonomy): Eukaryota > Metazoa > Arthropoda > Insecta > Lepidoptera > Geometridae > Chesias > Chesias legatella. Next base: position 10,590,306 of record OX375762.1, on the reverse strand, counting down.
TGTACGTGTGCGAAGGATCTTAATATGTTGTACGTTTGTGAAATCTCAAGTTGGTAGTTGGTTGTTACCTGCAAAGACGGACCAATATAAAGATTCGTGCCGCAAGTAAAGCAGACTAAAACCGCGCTATTACTAGCTATAATGTAGTTGAGAACTCGAACGGCCTGTGTGTTGCAGCGCGCAGTCTATATTATGTATGTGTATATATAACATATATAATACCGCAACATATATATATATATATGTTGCGGTATATGTATGTTGCTAGGAAACTGTAATAATATAACAAGTTAGTTATATTTTTATTGTAGTTTTAAAACATAGAAAGTTGCATAGAAAATGTAATTTTGTACTAAATATATTTGATTAGTTTCTCCTACATAGTAGTTAGTAGTAATCATATTGTTTTATCAATTTTTCGATATTTCTCGCTTATATACCTATAGGTATTTTAAATGTCTTTCTTTATCAAAAATTACGGTTTACTGAGGCATACATTTTAATTTCATTGAAGCGCAATTTTTCGTTGTTTTTTTTTATATCATTATTTTGTCCAAGTTATCCAACTGGCTTTTGTTTTTTCTTTCATTTCTCTTATTTATTCGACTTTTGAATCAATTTTATCTCATTAAAGCGTGTCTTTCATATCAATATTATCGTCCCAATTGTGTTTTTATTGTTGTAAATTTCACAATCTTAATAATATTAAGTCGCCTGTCTACTGTACATTTATCTGTCGTATTAAGTTAAATTACAAATAGCAATTGCTTTCTTTACAATATTTTTGCCACACGGCAGTGTTAGTAAAGTTTTTTATACAGTTACGGTACGAGCAGATGCCCCATCCGGTGTTAAGTGGTAACCTATAACAACCGATGCGACTTGATGTAAGATGTAACGTTATGTAGAATTTTATATGTAACAATATTAAGTTAATAGAATTATGGAATTATGTTCAAAACACAACAAAACTAGACTAAAAAAAGCCCTTGGAGAGTGTCATTTGTTTTTATGTCACGTAACATACACGACATCCCCAAATTGTATTTAAATTTATATTTCCTAGAGCCCTTTGCATCTTGGTTGTAATAAATCAACCTAGCTAGACCAACATACAGTTATGATCTTGATAATTGTCTGGGCTGTTCGTGTTATTTCCCTCTAACGGCCATAAATAGATACCCGAATGTGCAAAACATAACAGGCTATCTCTTGATATCATGACATAATCTTATTGTGTTCAATATTTATAACCCAATATTTAAAAACTAACTAAATCTAAACCACAGCAACCTTATAATACTTAACTATATCGAATTTATTGCCCCTATAAATTTTATTGCTATTAAGGGTGCGGAATGCCATAAAATGCAATTCTGCCAAGCAGTAGATTAGAATTTTCCTCACTATGACAATCCTGAACACGATTTCAATGGTGTAAGTTATTACTTAATTGCAAAATACTAGCATTAATTAATGTGATGTGTCTTTTTAATGGTTTTGCTCTATCACTTTACTAGTTATATGCACCACACCAAATGTAACAGAGAGCAGCAAGATTACAAATATCGCACGGAAATACCTGAAACAAACAATATATCAACAGTGAATAATAATTATAATATATAATAATGGTGGACATTTCACACAGCGCCATCTAGCCCCAAAGTAATTTAAGCATAGCTTGTATCATTGGAACCAGACAACTGATATACATACTTATATACTTTATTTGTAAATACATACAATTAACACATATTAACACCCAGACACAGAAGAAACATCTACGTTCGTCACATAAATGTTTATCGTGGGTGGGAATCGAACCCACGACCTACAGCGCAGAAGGCATCGTTACTACGAACTGAGCTGTGAGGCCAGTCGAATACTCTGAATACTCATTCCGTCTGCTACCTCCGTAATAGATCAAATCATTTACCATGTGAACTTTGAGCACCTGAGCGTCCGCATGATGCTCTCAGTCTGATGCCTTGTGTTCGCTATGTCCCCCGAGTTGTCGATCACGAAATGTGACCTCGCCACTTTGTCTTCCAGCGGCATTTGACAGCTTATCCGCTTCTTCGCCACCACTTCCGAGAACTCGCTGCGTTTGCGTAATCTCTCTAGCTGTTGGTGGTCTTCACTGAAATAGAAATACATATATAATTTAATTATTTAAAAAAAGTAGCTAAACAGTATACTAAATTTTCGAACTCCTTATTTCGAATTCCTCGAACTACTCTTCTTTTATTTTTTATGTGATACAGAACGAGCCGACGGCCCACCTGGCGTTAATAATAACCTAGGCCCATAACAACCGAAGCAACTTGGGTCCTCCCCTACTAGGTACGACAAGACATAAGTAAATAAATAAAGTCGTATCGTATGCGCCCGTAACTGTTGATGTAGGTGGAATATCTGATGTCCCTGTAATTTCACCGGCAACCATATCTTCTAAACCGGAACACAGTAACACAAAAGCATTACAAATGCTTGGCGTCAAAAATGGGTATCGTCGCTGTACGGACGAACTTGGCATAAGTTCTACTGCTACTACATGAGAGTAATCTATAATGTTAGAGCAATTATAATACCTGCCGCTATCATCGCCTTACCAATCAAAAATAAATATAAAGCCAGGCAACAGGATGGTATGTTCCAGAACCGTGGCTATGGAACCCGGTTCAAATCCATGCTTCGTACCATCGTCTATACACAGTTACTTAACATCAGCTGATATGTATTTAAACTATACCCGTAAAGCTGAGCCGGCGGCTGACCTGCATGTGGCACGTAACACAACATATTACACGTGGAGCATTCATATTGTAGGTAGCCGCTACGATACGCTGCGGTGCGGTGCGGTGGGAACAGAGGGTAGCACCGCACCATGAGCCGAGCCGGTAGCTGCGAGTACTGCCTCCTTATTATTTTTTATAGCAGACCTCATAGAGTAACAATTTTTTTTGCGAATGCTACGTTACGATACAATTTTGGGTCAGCCGCCACCTGAAAATCCACCCACCAGACAACTGTGATAACTTTATGCATAAAAGTCAACATTTTCCCCGTTTCAAAGAGCAGCGGCACCTCCATTACTATGTATTTGTGGCCAGAGAAAAAGTATGACATGGCCATCTTCATCATAGCGCTTTGGATCTTTGGATGTGTGATGGCGTTGAGTTTCCTCCGTTTCTCTATATCGTCGAAGATCAGCTCTCCTAGCCTCACTCGGTTCACCCCGCCGTCAGAAAGGAGTACTTCGTCACCAAAGTATTCCCTGAGTTCGTACCACCCTTTAGTGCCCGGTTCTAACACTGAAATGGAAACAGAATAGAATTCAGAAATTTTATAGAGATTAGTTGTTGTATATAATAATTAAGTGTACAGCATATATGTATGTATTATATGTATGTACCAAAATACATAAGTATTTAGTTGTTTGGTTGCCATGATATAAACTAGGCTTAGTTTACTTTGGGGCTAGATGGCGCTGTGTGTAATTTCAAACAATGATAAAAGAAAAAAGTTGTTTCACAATTTTGCTCATGAAAACATCCTGATACATATTATTGCAGTTTTATTGATAGTTAAATAATACTGGCAAGACAATTAATCACAAACACTCGCAAATATTTTGCAAATGCAATAATAAATTGCATTAGCTAAATATACATTATACCTTCATATGAATTATTGCTAAAAGCATCGCTCAGTTTTGGGGTAAAAGAGTGTCCAAAGTATTTTGTTGATCAAAATAATGTGTGCATTTTCTGGTCGCAAAATATTGGAGGCATCTAAAATCTACCAATGATCCAGTTATGGTGGTATACTCTACTTTGGCTGCTTATTTGAAAGTGACATCTTCACAAGGGGGATTATGTACTCAATATGGTGAAGGAAAAATGTAAGAAAACTGGTTTTTCCACAAACTATAATTTCATAGTTAAATTCAGATGCATGATCTGGGTAACAGATAAAATTTATTCCAGTTTTCAATGGCAGGCCTGTGTCCCTTAAATAAGAAAATTATCAAAGATTATTTCTTATTGTTTTATTTTTTATATTCAGGGAGATTGGAGGACCAAGTCATATTGATTGTTTTGTACAGAGGTTACCACTTAGCATCATGTGAGCCATCAGATAGTTCCAAAACATCAAATAAAAAAAAACAAATTTCTGACCTTTCCTGGCTATTATATCAGCGTCGATAACCGCAATGCCGTGTTCCTTAAATATTGACAGAACTGTGCTCTTGCCTGTGGCGAGGCCTCCAGTTAGTCCCACAATAAACATTCTGCTCCAGCTGCACTACACCACACCAGAAGTTTTAAAGTTTCTGGAAAAGGAAATGCCTACTTATTTAAACGATCATCAATAACAAACATTTGATTGATGAGGCTAATTTGTAATGATTATAAATACCGACCAAACAATTAGTTCTTCATCCGTGGATGCTATTATTTATTCGTAGGATCTAAAACACTTTCATATTATAGAAAAAAGAATATTATGATAATCAAATCATGAAAATTTAAGATTTACTAAACCAAACACAATCCACATTCAAACACGTTGACATTATTTTCGTTCCCTATTTGTTGAACGACACCCATACGACTTAAGTTACGCTATATATTGCACAGTTGATAATTAGAGCCATTGATTTGGAAAATTTTACATGGAGTTACGGGTCGTATATTATTTATTCATTTATATATTGCACATGTTTGAGAACCTTATTACTAAAATATTATAATATTTCTTATTAAAAATCACATGTACTATGTAAGGGTATTGCAAACAAAACGTTATTGTGTAACGTTAAACTAATTATATCATATTTGTACATCTAGAAAATTATCATCATTTAATGTCGATAATTAATCAATTCAAAAGAATTTATTTGTGATACACTAGTTATCAAGTTTCTTAATAGGTACATTGAGGTATAATGTGGTCTGCCATAAGGCATACAAATGATTTCAAACACATGTAGTTTTATTACAAAACAAAACTGTTAATACGAAAATTATAAGATATAAATCAAAATAATTTGCTTGAGCAACAGAAATAGTCCTTTCAACGTCAAATCAGCCATTATTGTGCAGCACGGCCTCATATTTCATGTACACATTGTGTATTATCAGGCAGTACAATCGGACCCGAGAATTATTTGGCCGGACATTGTTTCGATTCTACATTATTCTTTTCCTGTCAGAATTTCCTGTGAACATGAGACAAAGTTACATTGTGCTAGGGATATGAGCGACATGAATGTCGATATTGGTTAAATATCGATATTAGTGTAAATAATCACTTTGAAATATCGATATACTGAAATTGGTATCGATAATGTCAACTCAAAGATAGATAAGACATAACTGATCACTATTCATGGAAATTCCGTAAAGACAATTAAACTGAGGCGGCCTTTTCACTTATAGCGATTTTTTCCAGGCAAACTTTGGATAAATAAGAAGGAGAATCACACACACGTTTTTGCTGAGTTGTCTACGCAAGTATATTGATCCGATGGGAGTTTTAGTACCTACTTGACGTAGGTACCTAAGTAGGTAGGTATATCTTGCCAAAAAGCAATAAACAGCGGAAAATTAATAAGTTTTATTAAGGAATTGTTACAAGGATCGTGCTCGTGAAACCGGACCTTGGGTTTTTGTCTGTTCTTCCTGGGGTCGGATATGGTTTGAACATGCGTCAAACTTAGCTTAGTAAGTACCTACGCGTGACCTTATATTTTGAATAATACTTATTAACATCAGCTCCAAGCCATTTCTATATGAATTCTTTGGAAATTAAGTTTTTACTTTGACTTAGAATGTGATTTATAAACTCTTTTCTTACTCTTGCAAGAAAAGGAAAATGAAGTGTGTGAATGAAATGTCTTACATCTATCGGGCCGGTCTTTTCGTCAGATCTACAGACTATCAATAAAGAAATACAAAATAAAAAAATAAGTAAATAAGTACACTAAAAGTAATAAAATATATATATCTTTTAATTAAATAAGTATAATAAGTTAATGGACCCCATTCGCCGTCAATTTTCGTGGCACTACAAATAAATTAAAAGATATTATAACTAATAAGATACTAATACTGCACTGCATTCTTAAGGTAGATTAAGTTTTAATCTCTTTTACTATGAATTCAAGTGAAAAGGATGCAGCGATATGTTACCCTAGTTACCTTCCTGCCATTGGAAATATTCTAAAAGTAGAACAGTACTTACGCCTTCACCACGCTGAGGTAAAATTATTTACAATGAATAAATCGAGGGACCTAGTACATAATAGGTATATGTAGATAGGACGTATAATGGCAAAAAATATTTTGTTTTCCCATAATATGTAGAAAAATAATAAATTATTATCGCTTAAAACTGTTTATTTTGTCTAAAAGTAAATACCGACCAGAAAATCTCTTACCAACAAAAAACAGTCTGGATCACTTTTTCCTTTTGCTTCCGGGTACGAAATGCTCTCAAAAGATTTGGCGATGCTGTTATTAGCGTAGATGCGCTGTTTTCTGATAATAGAACGTATGCCTTTAACTTCAAGGTTCAATTTATAACAGATCTAAATAATCGAATTTATGGAGGCACCTAACCATATACGCAGAGCTACCTCACCCTGCGTTACTGTATTGGGCTTCAGCTACAAAGGGGAAGGGTGAAAAAGCTCAAAGCTCAACTTATTCTGGACTGGTGTTAAAAGAGGCGGAGTTACACAACGAGGGCGGAACGAGTAGGTTCCCCGATACCTCCCTTTCAACCCTCGGAGTGTCATAATGTGTTAGGCTCTGTGAGGGTGAAGAGCTCTCAAATGATGTGACGGTGTGATTGTAGCGGGATGTTCAACATGGATGGTATGAGCAGGGAAATGCCGCTGGAGGGCGCTCGAGTGGTGCCAGTCGCAGCCGGCGGCTCGCCTGGACCCCAGGGCTCCGATGTGTTCCTGTACGATGACTCCTCCATGTCAGACGGTAGTTTGTACGCCAGCGATCAGGAAAACCATTCCTCACCTAGGAAAAGGTACGATTTTATTATATTTACATCTAAATATACCTAATAAAATCGTGTAGTTTTTTGTGATGGTAATTATATACGAATATATATAATAATATATATATATATTATTGTATATATATATATATATATTTTTTTTTGATGGCTGTACGGAAAATATATATTATCTAAAAAAAGACCAGAAATAAATTTAAGTTCTTATTACAATTACCTACCTATTGATTGCTAAACCTATTCTATGATTTTTAACATAACTTGTGCAAATAAACATTTATTATTATATTTTTTTATTATTATTGAATAATGTGAATAAGAATGACTGTGTAAATAAATAATGCATAGTAAATAGGTTCTATAAAAACAATGATTTTATAAATGTTTTAGGTCGAGTAGTGCATTTAAGCTGGTCCGCCATTATTTTCAGTCCTTCTTTTTTAAAGGTTAGCTTGGTAGTATAAAATATATTATTCAAAACAATTTACGAGAAAAATTTAGAAATAAAAATTTATTATTACAATTAAATCATTGATTATATACTTATATGATGCTTGATTCATCTACAAGACCTTCATGCTTCTTAAGAACATAAATAAAAATGAAGATGATTTCAAAAAGTGTTTATAATATGCATATTGCTTGTCGGTGGAATTTGCTAAGCGCACTTCAAATGAGAAGTTGCACTTAGCAGTAGAGAATGAATAACAGTTTTTTTAACATGACATGTCATAGTTTAGCATTTTTGAACCAACTACATATTTACAAAACATTCACAAACCTACCTTGTTTATTGATCTTTCTATTGGTGATAACAGTATCTGGTTTACAAGAACTAAGCGGCGAAACAGACAGAGGCATACTACACTGTTAAATGCTATTCAGAGATGAAAGAAAGAAAGAAAGAACAATATTTATCTTGAATTACATTAGAAATAAAATTAGGTACAAATAAAAGAAAATGTGGCCTAGTAACAGCAAAAAAGGCTACCTCTCAGCATATGCTGTATCAGCGGTGTGGTTGCTCAGCGCTGGTTGCGGCACCTGTGTGTGTGTGACAGATGTGCGTCAAAACATTTATAAAATATGCGTTGTCGCAGATTAGAGATGATCAGAGATGTTGATTCGCAGATCAGACATGATCAGATATGTTGATTCGCAGATAACACATGATCAGAGATGTTGATTCGCAGATCAGAAATGATCAGAGATGTTGATTCGCAGATCAGACATGATCAGAGATGTTGATTCGCAGATCAGACATGATCAGAGATGTTGATTCGCAGATCAGACATGATCAGATATGTTGATTCGCAGATAACACATGATCAGAGATGTTGATTCGCAGATCAGACATGATCAGAGATGTTGATTCGCAGATCAGACATGATCAGAGATGTTGATTCGCAGATCAGAGATCCGTCGCATGCGTCGCCGCTCTCGCTGCCCACAGCAGCAGATCCAGCAACGCCAGGCGGCCAACCTTCGCGAAAGGCGTCGGATGCAGTCCATCAACGACGCATTTGAGGGTCTGCGCGCCCACATACCCACGTTGCCTTACGAGAAACGCCTCTCCAAGGTCGATACGCTGAAACTGGCGATTGGATACATCAGCTTCCTCGGTGAACTAGTAAGTTTATACCCATCGTCACCCCCAATAGCAGGCGATGGTTTACAGCCTCCAAGCTTCCACACACATGCCCTGTTGCACGACAAAGTTTCTTTTTTTTTTGTTTATGTGATACATTTATGGTGAATTTACATTCTTTTTATATCCGTTTTTGTTCTTTTTTGTTTTTTACATATATTAATATTGTGTAATGACTTTTCCAAGTGTATTTTGCTAGATACATCTATGTGCGATATGGTTAAAATTTTCATATTTACACTTCTTACAATGTGCTTAATTTTTTTTTACAATTAATACTTGAGTGTTACCTATATATACTGAAATTTTCTTGAGCTGGCTAAGCAGCGCTCAAGATATTTTACCCAGTTTTGCAATGTCGACCAAAAAACAGTCGAGCGAATTCTTTTCTTACAAACGCTAAGAGATCTTATTGTATGAATGTTTTTTATATAGATCAATTAGAGAGCCTAGGCTATCTAAAAAGTCTAATAGCCACTAAAGTCCGCTATCACCTATACTTGTGTATGTAAAGGTTTTAAAGACAAAGGTTGTAAAACAAATTGATATAATATATCTAAAACACATATTTAAATCAATTTAAATCGTTCCAGGGTAAAAATATATATATTGTTTTAATAAAATTGCATGTTGTCGGGGAATATTCATGTTTACAAGAAATTGCCTTTAACCCAGCATTGTTTGTACTAGTAATCATTTTAGATATTATGATCGTGTTTTTATCTATACAAATAAATAAAATTAGTGTGTCTGTTTGTAATATTAAAATAACCGCTCTTTACTAAGGGCATATGTATATATACAGGGTACATATACCAAAACAACATTTTTTAAAATTTTTGTCTGTCTGTCTGTTTGTTCCGGCTAATCTCCGAAACGGCTGGACTGATTTTAACATGAATTTCACTGGCAGATAGCTGATGTTATAAGGAGTAACTTAGGTTACTTTTCCAAGGGATAAAATACGGGTGCGTGATAAAACTGAATTCCACGCGGACAAAGTCGCGGGCAACAGCTAGTATACAATATAACATACGCGTCTGACTGAATATTATTTTAGCAATTTTTAATGATACCTACTCAGTTACAAACTGAATTGCACGCGGGCGTACCAGCGGGCACAGTTTATGTATATATATATGTCTAAATAGAAATATTTTAAGTATAGACTTTTTATACTTTACTATATAATTAAATAAATAAATAAATATTGGGGAACATTTTACACAGCGCCATCTAGCCCCAAAGTAAGCTAAGCATAGCTTGTATCATGGGAACCAGACAACTGATATAATACTTAAATGTATACTTTTTATATATACATACATATTCGGGACACCCAGACAAAGAACAAAAATGTATGTTCGTCAGGTTTTTTTTTGGGTGGGTTTCGAACCCGCGACCGCGCAGAAAGCAGTGTTACAACCAACTAAACTATGAGGCCAGTCAATATATATAGTAGGTACCTCTAAAGATTTGTATCTCGACAGGTTCGTACCGATCGGAGCAGTACAGGGGCCATGCTGTCTGGAGTGCCCAACAACCAGAATAAGGATTCGCAGAAGAAAGTCATTATAAGGGGTGAGTGAAAAAACAAAACAACAAACATCTAGCCTCACAGCTCAGTTGGTAGTAACCTGCCTTCTGCGCTGTAGGTCGTGGGTTCCATTCCCACCCAGGACAAACATTTGTGTGACGAACATAGTTTGTTCTGTGTCTGGGTGTTGATATGTATTAAATGTATGTATTTACAAAAAAATATTATATCAGTCTGGTTCCCGTGATACACGCTATGCTTAGCTTACTGTGGGGCTAGATGGCGTTGTGTTTAATGTCCACCAATATTTATTTTAATTTTATTCAAACAACACGAACAATGACTGTCTATTTTGTAGTAAAAATACTATTGTACCACTTAAATGTTTCCAATATTTAGGAATGATCTAACTTATGTATTATAATACAGTTTATTTTATTCTATAATACCAATTATCCGGTTAAATAACCCAATTGATGTTTAGTTATAGTTAAGGCGATCTCCACAGTAACCAGGAGTTAATTTGTCCTACGAATTTGAAACCACAATGAGCTCAATGGAGCGTGCGGCACTCGGGATCTGCCCTCGGTGTCAGGCCGTGACCCTCGTGGCCAGCCATTGTTTGTGCACCTTTACATTGGACTCACACACACACTAAATTGTAGTCGAGTTTGAAATATACATGAATGTTATGTAATTATAATACTGATGACATCATTCTGTTTTGAGCGAAAAAATAGCCTTACAGATATCCCTAAGAGGTTCATTAGGGCTTCTACTTCTACTTAAAATTACCTTCCCCAGGGGAGTAAGCAGGGACATTGGCTTGCGACTAGCTACGACCCTGATATCTCTCTTTTACTTCATTCACGCTTATAACATTCTTTATGCCATGCTCATCAATCCGAGTGAGCTATACGACTCATTCACATAACATTTTGAAACTCACCTGAAAATTAGTAACTATTTGTATGATGTACAGTCCGCGACAAAACTCCATGAGCATAACAAAGTTTCCTAACTCGTTAACATCGTAAGCGTCAAAACTCGCTGACTAGGTCGGACCAAATACCTTTTACGATAAGCATCATAATGGTAAACAAATAAATATTGGTGGACATTTCACACAGCGCCATCTAGCCCCAAAATAAGCTAAGCATAGCTTGTATCATGGGAACCAGACAACTGACAGATACACATAAATAAATATTAACACCAAAACACAACAAATATCTATGTTCTTAACACAAATGTTTGTCCTGGATGGAATCGAAACCACGACCTACAGCGCAGAGGGCAGGGTTGCTACCAACTGAACTGTGAGGACAGTCAAAAAATGTCTTGTAGTGTTCTTTTATGCATAAAACTATAATGGCCAGACCTGTTCAACGACTTCATGCGTAAAGTGTTATCGACTTATAGAACATTGTATATTAAAATAAAATAAAAAAATATTTATTTGTGTATAAAGGTACAATTATACATACAATAATGAGCAGTTAAATGAGTCACAATATAATTGCTTACAATAAAGGTTCACTAGTCCCCACACTAGGATTCCCTGTGTTGTGGGTGACTAGTCCCTTCCAGGGGAATATGTTCCCCGACTTTTGTCGCAGATAGTACCGACAAGGGTTCGGTCCATCCAGGTGCTTCGGTCTGTTCTCACGGGCTCGCGTGATGAGCCGCGCCCTATCCCGGGACGGGATAACTCTCCCACGCAACGTCGCTTAATTATCGTTCGCTAAATTGATTCGATCCCACAGTACCTAGCGAGGGTTAACGCACGAAACATAACAAATGATAATAAATATTGGATATTTTACACAGCAGCATCTAGCCCCAAATTAAGCATAGTTTGTTCTATGGTGTACTATGGGTACCATACAACTGACAGAGCACTCATATATATTCGACTGGCCTTATAGCTCAGTTGGTAGTATAAGTGGCGCATAAGTTGTAACTTCTTGTACCTGAGTAGGTGATAACCCAAATCGTATTAATTTATATAGACTAGCTTCACAGCTCAGTTGGCCGCCTTCTGCGCTGTAGGTCGTGGGTTCGATTCCCACCCAGACAAACATGTGTGTGACGAACATAGATAGTAGGTATAGTTCTGTGCCTGGGTGCTGATATTTATTATATGTATGTATATACAAAAAAATAATTAAGTATTATATCAGTTGTCTGGTTCCTATGATACATGCTATGCTTAGCTTCCTTTGGGGCTATATGGCGCTGTGTGAAATGTCCACCAATATTTATTTATTTATATACAAATTCTCTTTTGTATTTATTTTTTTATATTTAACTGCGACTAAACGCGTTGTAAATTGTATTTTCGCTGAATTAGCGTTTTCGGTCTTAGATCGTAACATATGCATATAATTCATGTAAAAACACAGTAAATGGGTGAAATACGATATCGAGTAACGATAATCCATCGCAAACACTTGCTTCAAACCTTCATGCACTTGTGTCGACAATAGGCACGACTGAATGTTTAAACAAGGGTCGCAACATATTTGCGAATCACACCGGAGCAAATTGAATGATCTCCCTCGGCTAACAGAATCGAAGTGTATTAGAACACTATTAAAGCTCTCTCGACGACCCCATCACATCGGTTGTAATCGAGGGGAACAATTAATTCACTGGAAAAGTGCGTATTTTTTTTAACAAGTATTTCCTGGCTTATTTGAATCTATTTAAACGTAGACGCAAAACAGAAAATTATTCATATCTAGTATATTTTTTGGAAATTAAGATGTTTATTTTATGCCAAATATTTTTTTTTTTTTAAATTCGTGACACTGTTTCTCTCGAATCAATGTGGTGAAAGGATTTTAAGTGCGCCTCAAAGAGGCTTCTTTCGTGCTATTAATTTATGTATAGGTAAATAGGCAACGAACAACATTTTAAGTATATATCGTTTTCTCGTTTGTTCACCTATAATTTTCAATAATGATTGTGGTAAATAGAATACCAAAATTATTTCAACAGCGTATGTAATATTAAACTAAGTTCCTTTTAATTTATCAGCAGACAAGTGCGCAGCAGCACATAATTATTTTCATACAACACTTGAAATGATAATTCACTATCACAACATTATAGGGCGCGCGATAAAAAACGATCGCAATAGTAAGCGCCCGCCCGCCTAATCTCTTTTTCAATTACTAACAAAGCGCTTTATCAAAACGTTGGATTTTCATAGGGTTAGCACGTGCATAGCCTTACAAGATTAGTTTCCGTTTCAGAGGATTATTCAGTTCAGACAGCGCAAATGTTTGCAAATTAAATTTAGTACACGACAGTGTAATTATGAGCCGGATTAGCAGTTCATTATTCACTGGCTCCGTGAGCTGTGAATAATTGTGATAATAATTGTGAATCGGTGAAATCTATATTATATATTTACCTAAGGCCACGGTGTATGGCCTCTACGTATAAAAGTCGATGGCCTACAAATATAAACATTCAAAACATCGATTAAACTTTACGTTTAACTTTACGTTACTCCAACTTTGTATAAATATAACCATTTCTACTTGGTAAATATTGTTTTACCTTGAGCATAGAGCTTTCAATTAAAGTTTAGTAAGATAGAGTGAATCTTTTTGGTTGGTTTTCTTTTTAAACTCGTAAAACTTATTCCGTTGTAAAACTTATACCTACTTCATAATAATGACAATAATTGTGCCAAATTTGAGACAGTTATAAAATATTTTTTGTACACAATTCAACTATTTTGTATTATAAATTTTACAAAATTGACCAGACATGCCTATCAAAATTCTACTTGCTCGACAAATATTTGACGCCACTGGAGTACCTACAGTCGAAGTAGACTTGGTGACCGAACTTGGTCTATTCAGAGTCGGCGTTCCGTCAACCGACACCAAGAAAATAGCTGAATCTGTTCAGCTGCGTGACAACATCCCAAACGAGTACAGGGGCATGGGGGTAACGAACGCAGTGAAGAACATCAACACCATCATAGCCCCAGAACTAATCAAACAAAACCTAGAGGTGACCATGCAGAAAGAGATCGATCAGTTCCTGATATCGCTCGACGGCACGGAGACCAGGTCAAGACTCGGCGCCAATGCCATCATGTGCGTATCACTGGTGGTAGCTAAAGCTGGGGCAGCGAAAAAGGGTGTTCCGCTATACCGTCACATTTCGGACATGGCGGGCGTCACCACAATTATACTGCCGGTGCCTCATTTCACCATACTCACAGGCGGCATCCTCTCATCTAACGGACTACCTTTTCAAGAATACATCATCATGCCAACAGGAGCATCTTCTTTCGCTGAAGCCATGCGCATCGGAACAGAAATATACCGTTATGTGAAGAATGTCGTCGCCACCAAATATGGCCCTGAGTGCACGTACGTCAGTGATTCTGGAGGTTTCGCTGTCCCCCTTCAAAGTCACAGAGACGCACTCTTGTTCCTGACGGATGCAATCAAGCAGTGTGGCTATACGGGGAAAGCTGAAATTGGAATTAACGCCGCAGCTACGGATATGTTCAAGGATGGCGCCTACGACTTAGAGTTTAAAAACCCCAATTCTAACCCTCAGGAGTACATGTCTTCAGACAAGCTCGCCGAAATATATTTGGATAACATGAAGGAGTTTCCTGTTGTTTCTGTTGAAGATGCATTTGAATGTGACGATTGGGCCGCGTGGTCGACTTTAACGGGACGCACCCCGTTTCAGATATTCGGTAATGACTTGACACAGACAAACCTCCGAAGAGTGGGACTGGCGGTGGAGAAGAAAGCGGGGAACACCATCGGTTTGAGGATAAACCAAGCCGGGACGCTGACGGAGGTGATCGAGGCGTACAAATTGTTGAAATCCAACGGATTCGGGATTGTGGTGAGCGACCGGTGGGGTGATACCGAAGACTTGTTTCTCGCAGATCTGGTGGTAGGGTTGTCCGCAGGGCAGCTCAAATGCGGTGCCCCGGCGCGATGCGAGCGCATATCCAAATACAACCAAATTTTGAGAATTGAAGAAGAGCTTGGTGCGTTGTCTAAATACGCAGGAAAAAATTATCGCGGTCAACTGTAAATAAAGATGGATTTTTTAACAGTGTTTCCGCTCCTAGTTTTAGGTATAGATACGAGTAGATAGATAAAACACATGAATTTCAGCACAACTTACACACAGGAACAAAATGACGCCAAGTTTACGGATAATAACCGAGCAATCAGACTTATTTTAGTAAAATTAATTACAAGCGTCCATCGAAAATATTGTCCCATGCGTAGCAAGCGGTGTAATTACCGGAAACACTTATTATATCGGACTGTGAATGACACGCGGTACTGTTATTACATTTCTCAATCACAAGCAATTATTTGCGGAGTAGGCACGAGTATGGTGGAGTGTAACATACAGAGGAAAAACAGATGACTATTTAGAAAGCTAAGGTGTTGCAGCATGAGGGAAATCTATAGATAGGGTACAATGCGTTACAATGGCAATTTTTGTATTTCGTCGTGTTCTTCTATGTGATGAAACTATGGTACGGACATATAATAATAATAAGAATATTAATAAAACCACGTTAAAATTATAGTAAAACGATGGTAACTGCAACAGTTATAAAAACAACTTTGGCGCAGTCACCAACGCAACGCCCACCTCCTAGGACAGAGTACATTTTACGTTTCTAATTTGAACAGTTGAGCTTAATAATAACAAATCTATATTTGTACAATTTACAGATTAACATGACCAATGTTTTCTTTATGCGTACCTTGTGGTACTCTCTAGGTACCCATAACAAGCAATAGAAATTATGGTCCCAGTAAGTCGGTTCCAGTTTATCATATTAGTATTCCAGAGGTATTCTTTCTCGCATCCTTTGCCCGTCCTTTCCATCCAACAAAATACATACATTACTAGCTGTTGCCCGTGACTTCGTCCGCGTGGAATTCGGTTTTATCACGCACTCCTATTTTACCCCTCGGCAAAGTAGCCTAAGTAGTAACTTAGAGAAAAAGTAGTAACAAGGTTACTACTTGTACTCTAAATGGTACCTTGTTACATCAGCTATCTGCCAGTGAAAGTCCCGTCAAAATCGGTCAAGCCATTTCAGACATTAGCCGGAACAAACAGACAGACAAACAAAAATTTTAATGTTGAAAATG
Source organism: Chesias legatella (assembly GCA_947359385.1). NCBI lineage: Eukaryota > Metazoa > Arthropoda > Insecta > Lepidoptera > Geometridae > Chesias > Chesias legatella. Next base: position 10,573,910 of record OX375762.1, on the reverse strand, counting down.
TTGTTTTGGTTATGTACCGTGTATACATCCATATACACTTTGTAAAAAGCGGATATTTTAATATTACAAACAGAAACTCCAAATTTATTTATTTGTATAGATTGAGCTTGGGTTAAAAAAAATGGAATGTTTGTGTGTCCTGAACCCACAACAATGATAGGTACGTAGTAACGAACCAATGTCTCGTCATTACTAGTAAACTCAGGTGTCTATCGCACGCAATCATCAATGAATATGTTATCAAATAAACAATACAAAATACAGATCGGCAGGGCAGACAGGTCAACCCTATCGTGCGCTATCGTAGGGCCAAAGTGGGGTAAAGGCCTGTAATAGCCCGCACGTGCATTATCCAGGGGTAACACCCCTGAATAAAATAACACCCCGAAACTTATACCACATTTGCGAATGCCCCGCGGGGCTCTTAATAATAATTATAGATAAATAAACCTCAAGTTCACAGCGGGGCTAAATGCTATTGTTCGTTTTAATTCAAAGAAGCGATTAGCACAACATTCAATTGCTTATTTTCTAGATATATTCATAAGATTATATTTAATTATGGTTCCCCCACTTGTCGTCTCGGGTTTGATTCACGGCCGGGGACATAGTTTATGGGACCAATTCTATGCTCCAAAAAGTTACCTCTCGGGCTGTGGATGTCTATTTTGTGTATCTGCGTGCCACCTGTGACACAGACTCCTAGTGCAACGCTATGAATTATATTCCCGGCAGTAGATACCGTGATGGTAAATAAGTAAACAGTTTTTTAAGTGAGTGCTTGGCGCGGTATTCCCTTCCAACCACAACATACCTCCTCGTTCCTTGAGTCTTCCCTTATTAAGGTATGAGAACAAATTGCGACTGCATTTCAGACATTTAACTTGTGATATCTCTATGTAGGTAGTTTTCAAAGGGAATCGAAGCGAGTAAAAACTATACAAATAAATAAAATTGGAGTGTCTGTTTGTAATATTAAAATAACCGCTTTTTACTAAGTGCATATGGATGTATACACTGTCTAGTTTATCCTGGGGGGAATCGAACCCACGACCTACAGCGCAGAAGGCAGGGTTACTACCAACTGAGTTATGAGGCCAGTCAAGTGTAATATGTATTATATGTATGTATTTAGAAAGAAGTATGTAAGAATTCTATCAGTTTTCTGCTACCCATTACAAGTTAGACGCCCTCATCTACGATGTTACCAGCAAGGCCTTACTTGTTAGTTGTTCCACAGGTAATAACTGTCAAGCGCATTCTCTGTCGTGGTCGCGGCGAGGCGACCGACCCCCCGGCAATACCCTCCACGCCAAGATCTGGATACCAGAGGACCCGAGGATCTTCCCCAACTCTATGAACGTCATCGAGAAAGAAGAACTCAGATAGACGGTCATTCGCGATCTTTCTCAAATTTGATCTCATTAATTGTTAAATTATTATCTTTCTTCTTCAGTTGTATATTAAATTTATAATGGTAGTTGTAAAGAATTATTGTAGACATTCAAGTTGTCTTCCTAATCTAGGATGGATCTGAAAGCGTTATTTTTTTTATCTGCATTATATCTCACTGTCAAACTTTATAAGTTGCCGAAATCTATATATACCATGCATGTGTGTGTCTCAAGACTTATTCATGCATGTACTTTTTTTAGAGAAAACGATATTTCTTAACCAAAAACTGTAAAAAGATGCTTTATGTTTGTCATTGTAAGCAACGCTATACTTAAGCTTAACTCTTAAATTATAGCACTAACGTAGATAGACGACACGGATTTAAAAGGAATTAAAATGTGTTTTCAGAACATATCTATAATATGTATATTAATTAGCTACAAATAAAGATCTTTTCTTTCTTTTATATCTCAAAAACAACAATTTGGGCTTAACGGCCTTTTAGTTAAAAGACGGCAGACTTGCACTACAAACAACTAGAGAAACTGCATATATATATATAATTCTTCTGTACGTGTGTATGTCACTGAACTCCTAAGTCGCTGGACCGATTTCCTTAGATGAAAGTTTTTATGAGTGGGTCCCTGGATTGTTTAAATTCACAATTGGAACCGGTTGGTGGCGCTACAATCGAGTTCCAGGACAAGGTCTGTCGGGTCCGCTAGTACGTAAATATTCACTAACTCTGTGTAAATATTTGTCTACCATATACTGTGTCAATTGTTTTGCTAGTCATATAAAGAATATGTTATTATTTGCATTCGATATACGTATTCCTAAAACAGACAATATTATTTTAAATATATTCTCAATAAAGAATTAAATAAATTTTATAAATTGTTTTATTATTATAGTAGAAAATGTTTATTTATTTAGGTCGTGTTTTATTTTACAGTGCCTCAGTTTATATATAGCAGAAACGTATTATTTAGTTTTATTAATCTACCTAGATCGAAACTAAAAAAGGAATTCTGAAAATTTTACGCCTAACTATTCAATATTAATTACTTACGAGAAGAAAAAAAGTTATTTAAAGTGAAAAACGTAAAGCACCCTGTGGATCTCTAAGAGATATTCATATAAATTTTAATAAATAGTTAAGTTTTCCATTACAAATCATATTAATAATGCAAAATAATTATACTATTGAGTTCCGTACATTCACAAGTTACGGGACCGTTTAGGACGGGACCATATGCCGTCCGTCGGTCTGTCTTACCTTTTACAGACTTTACAGATGTGCAACGTTGTGGTAGCAACCGCAGCCGCCGACTACGCAGTGCATTCGTCGACACAACGGCAGCTAACGCCGGTTGTTAACCGGCCGGATGTTAACGCTCGCAATTACCTTATAATTAACTAGCTGCTGCCCGCGACTTCATCCACGTAAAATTCGGTTTTATCACGCACCCCTACTTTTTGATATAATAATAATAATAACAATGATATCTTCAATAACATCAATCTTTTCTCTCGATTTTTTTTAAATCTTAAAACTAGATTCAATTATGTAGGACGTGCAAAAAACTTACTTCGTGCGAGACTGGTGCCTGAGATAGGTTTGTTTAAAACCTGTGTTACCAGGGCTCTCACTTCGCGGACATAATTGCTGCAGTCGATAGATACATTAATTACACTAACGTTAACAGAAAATAGGGACAAACCCACCTCCTATGGCTCTACCAACCTTACGGTTACGCAGGCCAAATCGCCGGGGGCAACCTTTCAGTCTACCCCCTACAAATTTAATTGCGTCTCTTTCCTATCAAATCGTTCCTACTCTACCCCTTCGAAAAGAATAGAAAAAGAAATAGAATTTACTCGAATAGAATGACGTAGGACTGGAGTACACGAATTCAGTTTAAGACGCGCGGAAGGTCAACGAACACACTTTTGTTAACTTCTGCCGCCAAGCAGGCGTGTATTCGCGTTACCGTGTTCCGGTTTGAAAAGTGTGGTTTCCGGTGTCTCAGGGTTAAGACGCATACGATGCGACTTGGGTCTTCTCTAAGTAGGAGACCCAAGTCGGATTGTGTGTTATGAGCGGAGGTTACCACTTAAGTCTTATGCTCTTTCGGTAAATTATAATTCGCTCCCCATCTAATTTACGTTCGTTTACGTAACCCTTTTTTAAGTCCAATAAATAGGCAAATCAGGCAAATAGGCAAGTTTATGTGGAGAAGACCGAGATAGCCATCGTTCTACTGGAAACTGAACGGTATATTTATTTGAAACATATCTATTACTTATTTACGAGGTAAAGTTAATAAGTTGGTTGTGTACAGGCTGAGAGCCAGTTCCCAAGCCAGGCGTTATGTGTCGAGTAAGAGCTTGATAGTCAAGTGTTAGCGACCGCAACTTTCAATCCGAAGATCGATGGTTCAAATTCGGAGCAGGGGCAAAATTTTGAATTTATCTCCTACAAAAAAAAATGTTTGCAACTAATCGGTTTTTGTTCTCAAAACTGTGAAGGAAAGCATCTTTATGTAACTGGAACCTAAAATTGAAAGACCTTTGCCAATTTATTAATTATAGATTAATTATTTGTTGTTATGGATAAATTTATACTTTAAAGCGCCAAGACCATCTCAAGAGACAGAGCTATCTCCTAACGAGAGAGAGTTCGCCACACGACACATTGGTCGTTTCAGACGATCTAAGAATGTCACCACTGAATTCCCCTTCTTAAAACCTCTACGGTACACTACAGTATATAGATTAGCTAGCCCATGTTAGTTATCATGTAAGCAACGGGGACATTTATATTTTGACCATTTGTATGTAGGCAGCGCTACGCCGCGCCGCGCCGTTCGTAGCGAGACACCTACGGTATTATCGCGTCATCAGTGACTGAGTATAATGCTACATCAGTCTGTAAGTTTGCTAAAATTTACTGCGCTCGAATCTTACGTTACTATTATAATAATTCATTGCGTATGGCGCCATAGGTTTTATATTCTACGCAAAAACTGTAAATCTACGTTTTGTTTTTAATTTATTTTTTATTTAGTTGAAGTCACCGAACCAGCTGACGGCCCACCTGATGTTAAGTAGTAACCGCCGCCCATAGACAACAGCAAAACGACTCAAGTTCTTCAACTTAGCACAAGTTCTACTGCTACTTTGGTAAATTGTTTTATTCCAAGCATAATCAAAAAACGTCGCGTTTAAAGAAGTATAACCATTCACATAAAAAATACAATAGAATAGAGAACCTCCTCCTTTTGTAGAAGTCGGTTAAAAATACATAATGTGCTGACCAGAACTAATGTTGGATAAGGTCAGGTGATGATGACCAGTCAAACTATTAGGTTCTTTAACACGATAATAATAGTGATCCAAAGGGATATCTAAATGCCTTGATAACGACACAGCCGAGAAACAGACTTAGTACTTGTTTATGTACCTAGTTAATTACTTGTGTGCTTATGAGTTTATTTCCTGCAGAACTTAACCTTCCTTTGCGAAGGGAATCCTTTGCCAAGAGTGTATCATAACAACTGGACAAGAGGAAAACCTACGCATCCCTTGAAATGTCAACAAAATCAATATCCGTCCACCCGTCCCCACTGCAACTGCACGCATGCGCCACACACGGACTTAAATCGCTGCATTCAGCTCAACTCGGGGCTTAGTGTTGTCTGGCGGAAGAATTAAAAGCCGGACCAATTATTTTTCAACAAAGAATTTTCTTATTAGGAACGTACTGAAATAGCCGAACACTGGATCTTGCCCATTGGGTATTTTTTTAATGTTGTTGTTGTTTAAAAAAATGGTTAATAAAAAAAATATGCCCATAAAACAAAAAAAAAGTATTTTCTGGTCAACAACCATTATTCTCCTGTCACAGTGTTTGTAACCAAACTTTCAGTTAACCAAACAAATTTTCAGGCCGTTGAGAACAATAATACAATAATAAAAAAACATTTAAATTTACCCTAACGAACACAAAATAAAGATTTATCCAATTTGGTGCAGTCGTTTGGAAGTTATGCGCGTACAAACATTTCGGTGATTCATTGTTATTTATTGTAAATTAGGATATGATCGCATTGTTTAATTTCAATTTAATGTGTCCTACATTGTTATGAGAGGCTCTGATTAATTTTCGGGTATAACAAAAACATTGATAAACTGTAGGACTCGTAAGCCGCGTAATGATGGTTTAATAATTTCCCGGGACAAGCTGGTAAAAGATTACCTTGCTAATGGATCGTGAATATCATTCGCCTTCTATATATTTTTGTTTCAAGACTCCAGCAAAGTAGGTGGTTTTACAGTCTGAGTCTGGAATGATTCCTAAAAAAAGTTGGGTCTGAGAAACCCAAAGAAACGCGTAAACGCAATCAAAATAAACATTATGTTGTGTGGAAATGAATGCCAAGAAAACCCGTTGAGGGTATTCATGTCATTTTTATTACAAAGAAATCTAGCTTCAAGGTACATATAAACTACGTCACTGCATGCTGTAAATTTATTCGACGTGTTTGTTTTACTTACAATTTACGACTCTTAAGGTTCAACTAGAGAAGTGCATTGACAATTAACAATTTAACTAAAGGTGAAAAGGAAATAATTGTGCACGGCTTAGGAGCAGCTATTCAGAGAACCTGTAACTTGGCCATGCAAACACAACTTGCTTTTCCCGGAACTCATTTAATGGAAGCCAACACGGTTACATCAGTTTAAAAGGTAAACTTTCCTGCCTTCGATAACGCCTACGCATTCTTTTCCTGTGTGTTCTTTTCTTTCTCTTTTATTTTTGCCTGAAAATTGAGACATAAATGAGATAAATAACTAAAGAAACTAGGTGGCTACTTTGGAGCTAAGTATAGACTACGTATAGACAAATGTTGGACATACATTTTCATACTGACCATCACACTTAAACAGATTATTTGTGTCTGGACAGTGTCTGTACCTGTAGTATAAATGTATGCAACTTGTGTCCGAGTCCGAGCTGAGCTGTTCATACGCAAGGACTGTGCCCGTCGCGACACTTTCAGCGCATTATTCGTAAGCGATCGAAAGTAAGTCAGATAAATTAAATAACTGATCTTAATTAGATCATATAAAAATCTGGCTTTTAATTACCTGTGTATTCGAATAGAAATCTCGAAATTGCATAGGAGGCTCTATTATATCATCTACATTCGGCTGTAGAGTATCTGGATTGACTTCCGAAATGATGTTCATGGCATCATCGTAACGAATATTAACGTCTTTAAAAATATTAATTAGTTTATTTTTCGAATAATCTTGCGTTGTGTGCTCTTTATCTATAGGAAGCTTGAAAAGATGCGAGACAAGAGACACGTCCTCGTAAGATTTCCTTTTGAATATATTTGTGCTTACACCGATGTTTGAATGTTTCAATGGTTCTTTTTTTTCCTGTGTGTTCCTTTCTTTCTCTTTTATTTTTGCCTGAAAATTGAGACATAATTGAGATAAATAACTAAAGAAACTAGGTGGCTACTTTGGAGCTAAGTATAGACTACGTATAGAAAATGTCGGACATATATTTTCATACTGACCATCACACTTAAACAGATTATTTTTGTCTGGACAGTGCATATAAATGTACGCAACTTGTGTCCGAGTCGGAGCTGAGCTGTTCATACGCAAGGACTGTGGCCGTCGCGACACTTTCAGCGCATTATTCGTAAGCGGTCGAAGGTAAGTCAGATAAATTAAATAAATGATCTTAATTAGATCATATAAAAATTTGGCTATTAATTACCTGTGTATTCGAATAGAAATCTCGAAATTGCATAGGAGGCTCTATTATATCATCTACATTCGGCTGTAGAGTATCTGGATTGACTTCCGAAATGATGTTCATAGCATCATCGTAACGAATATTAACGTCTTTAAAAATATTAATTAGTTTATTTTTCGAATAATCTTGCGTTGTGTGCTCTTTATCTACAGGAAGCTTGAAAAGATGCGAGACAAGAGACACGTCCTCGTAAGATTTCCTTTTGAATATATTTGTGCTTACACCGATGTTTGAATTTTTCAATGGTTCTTCCTTTTCCTGTGGGTTCCTTTCTTTCTCTTTTATTTTTGCCTGAAAATTGAGACATAAATGAGATAAATAACTAAAGAAACTAGGTGGCTACTTCGAAGCTAAGTATAGACTACGTATAGACAAATGTCGGACATACATTTTATACTGACCATCACACTTAAACAGATTATTTGTGTCTGGACAGTGTCTGTACCTGTAGTATAAATGTACGCAACTTGTGTCCGAGTCCGAGCTGAGCTGTTCATACGCAAGGACTGTGCCCGTCGCGACACTTTCAGCGCATTATTCGTAAGCGATCGAAAGTAAGTCAGATAAATTAAATAACTGATCTTAATTAGATCATATAAAAATCTGGCTTTTAATTACCTGTGTATTCGAATAGAAATCTCGAAATTGCATAGGAGGCTCTATTATATCATCTACATTCGGCTGTAGAGTATCTGGATTGACTTCCGAAATGATGTTCATGGCATCATCGTAACGAATATTAACGTCTTTAAAAATATTAATTAGTTTATTTTTCGAATAATCTTGCGTTGTGTGCTCTTTATCTATAGGAAGCTTGAAAAGATGCGAGACAAGAGACACGTCCTCGTAAGATTTCCTTTTGAATATATTTGTGCTTACACCGATGTTTGAATGTTTCAATGGTTCTTTTTTTTCCTGTGTGTTCCTTTCTTTCTCTTTTATTTTTGCCTGAAAATTGAGACATAATTGAGATAAATAACTAAAGAAACTAGGTGGCTACTTTGGAGCTAAGTATAGACTACGTATAGAAAATGTCGGACATATATTTTCATACTGACCATCACACTTAAACAGATTATTTGTGTCTGGACAGTGTCTGTACCTGTAGTATAAATGTAAGCAAGTTGTGTCCGAGTCCGAGCTGAGCTGTTCATACGCAAGGACTGTGGCCGTCGCGACACTTTCAGCACATTATTCGTAGGCGGTCGAAAGTAAGTCAGATAAATTAAATAAATGATCTTAATTAGATCATATAAAAATCTGGCTTTTAATTACCTGTGTATTCGAATAGAAATCTCGAAATTGCATAGGAGGCTCTATTATATCATCTACATTCGGCTGTAGAGTATCTGGATTGACTTCCGAAATGATGTTCATGGCATCATCGTAACGAATATTAACGTCTTTAAAAATATTAATTAGTTTATTTTTCGAATAATCTTGCGTTGTCTGCTCGTTATCTATAGGAAGCTTGGAAAGATACGAGGCAACAGACACGTCCTCGTCAGATTTCTTTTGGAATATATTTGTGCTTACACCGATTTTTGAATTTTTCAATGGTTCTTTCTTTTCCTGTGTGTTCCTTACTTTCTCTTTTATTTTTGCCTGAAAATTCAGACATAAATGAGATAAATAACTAAAGAAACTAGGTGGCTACTTCGAAGCTAAGTATAGACTACGTATAGACAAATGTCGGACATACATTTTATACTGACCATCACATTTAAACAAATTATTTTTGTCTGGACAGTGCATATAAATGTACGCAACTTGTGTCCGAGTCGGAGCTGAGCTGTTCATACGCAAGGACTGTGGCCGTCGCGACACTTTCAGCGCATTATTCGTAAGCGGTCGAAGGTAAGTCAGATAAATTAAATAAATGATCTTAATTAGATCAAATAAAAATTTGGCTATTAATTACCTGTGTATTCGAATAGAAATCTCGAAATTGCATAGGAGGCTCTATTATATCATCTACATTCGGCTGTAGAGTATCTGGATTGACTTCCGAAATGATGTTCATGGCATCATCGTAACGAATATTAACGTCTTTAAAAATATTAATTAGTTTATTTTTCGAATAATCTTGCGTTGTGTGCTCTTTATCTACAGGAAGCTTGAAAAGATGCGAGACAAGAGACACGTCCTCGTAAGATTTCCTTTTGAATATATTTGTGCTTACACCGATGTTTGAATTTTTCAATGGTTCTTCCTTTTCCTGTGGTTTCCTTTCTTTCTCTTTTATTTTTGCCTGAAAATTGAGACATAAATGAGATAAATAACTAAAGAAACTAGGTGGCTACTTCGAAGCTAAGTATAGACTACGTATAGACAAATGTCGGACATACATTTTATACTGACCATCACACTTAAACAGATTATTTGTGTCTGGACAGTGTCTGTACCTGTAGTATAAATGTACGCAACTTGTGTCCGAGTCGGAGCTGAGCTGTTCATACACAAGGACTGTGCCCGTCGCGACACTTTCAGCGCATTATTCGTAAGCGGTCGAAGGTAAGTCAGATAAATTAAATAAATGATCTTAATTAGATCATATAAAAATTTGGCTATTAATTACCTGTGTATTCGAATAGAAATCTCGAAATTGCATAGGAGGCTCTATTATATCATCTACATTCGGCTGTAGAGTATCTGGATTGACTTCCGAAATGATGTTCATGGCATCATCGTAACGAATATTAACGTCTTTAAAAATATTAATTAGTTTATTTTTCGAATAATCTTGCGTTGTGTGCTCTTTATCTACAGGAAGCTTGAAAAGATGCGAGACAAGAGACACGTCCTCGTAAGATTTCCTTTTGAATATATTTGTGCTTACACCGATGTTTGAATTTTTCAATGGTTCTTCCTTTTCCTGTGGGTTCCTTTCTTTCTCTTTTATTTTTGCCTGAAAATTGAGACATAAATGAGATAAATAACTAAAGAAACTAGGTGGCTACTTCGAAGCTAAGTATAGACTACGTATAGACAAATGTCGGACATACATTTTATACTGACCATCACACTTAAACAGATTATTTGTGTCTGGACAGTGTCTGTACCTGTAGTATAAATGTACGCAACTTGTGTCCGAGTCCGAGCTGAGCTGTTCATACGCAAGGACTGTGCCCGTCGCGACACTTTCAGCGCATTATTCGTAAGCGATCGAAAGTAAGTCAGATAAATTAAATAACTGATCTTAATTAGATCATATAAAAATCTGGCTTTTAATTACCTGTGTATTCGAATAGAAATCTCGAAATTGCATAGGAGGCTCTATTATATCATCTACATTCGGCTGTAGAGTATCTGGATTGACTTCCGAAATGATGTTCATGGCATCATCGTAACGAATATTAACGTCTTTAAAAATATTAATTAGTTTATTTTTCGAATAATCTTGCGTTGTCTGCTCGTTATCTATAGGAAGCTTGCAAAGATACGAGGCAACAGACACGTCCTCGTCAGATTTCTTTTGGAATATATTTGTGCTTACACCGATTTTTGAATTTTTCAATGGTTCTTTCTTTTCCTGTGTGTTCCTTACTTTCTCTTTTATTTTTGCCTGAAAATTCAGACATAAATGAGATAAATAACTAAAGAAACTAGGTGGCTACTTCGAAGCTAAGTATAGACTACGTATAGACAAATGTCGGACATACATTTTATACTGACCATCACATTTAAACAAATTATTTTTGTCTGGACAGTGCATATAAATGTACGCAACTTGTGTCCGAGTCGGAGCTGAGCTGTTCATACGCAAGGACTGTGGCCGTCGCGACACTTTCAGCGCATTATTCGTAAGCGGTCGAAGGTAAGTCAGATAAATTAAATAAATGATCTTAATTAGATCATATAAAAATCTGGCTATTAATTACCTGTGTATTCGAATAGAAATCTCGAAATTGCATAGGAGGCTCTATTATATCATCTACATTCGGCTGTAGAGTATCTGGATTGACTTCCGAAATGATGTTCATGGCATCATCGTAACGAATATTAACGTCTTTAAAAATATTAATTAGTTTATTTTTCGAATAATCTTGCGTTGTGTGCTCGTTATCTATAGGAAGCTTGGAAAGACACGAGGCAACAGACACGTCCTCGTCAGATTTCCTTTTGAATATATTTGTGCTTACACCGATGTTTGAATGTTTCAATGGTTCTTTTTTTTCCTGTGTGTTCCTTTCTTTCTCTTTTATTTTTGCCTGAAAATTGAGACATAATTGAGATAAATAACTAAAGAAACTAGGTGGCTACTTTGGAGCTAAGTATAGACTACGTATAGAAAATGTCGGACATATATTTTCATACTGACCATCACACTTAAACAGATTATTTTTGTCTGGACAGTGCATATAAATGTACGCAGCTTGTGTCCGAGTCGGAGCTGAGCTGTTCATACGCAAGGACTGTGGCCGTCGCGACACTTTCAGCGCATTATTCGTAAGCGGTCGAAGGTAAGTCAGATAAATTAAATAAATGATCTTAAGTAGATTATTTTTCAGTTACCTAAGAATATTCAAAAATGTCGCGAGCGAGTAGGAATAATATATCTTAGTTGTGTTTTACCAGTTTATGTGTGATTCTCGTCCAAACATCATCTAGGTTCAAGGTATCTGTAGATAACTGCAGTTTTGGCAGCTAAAATAATAATATCATTAGAGCATTTATTCTATTTATATAATGTGAAATCTAATCGATCTAAATGGACTCTACTTACCATAAAAGCGTTCTCGTCTGTTCTAATATCCTTCGAAACTTGATAAACAGTATCCATTTGTACTTCAGTTTCTTCACTTTCTTTCTCCTTTTCTACAGCAATGCCTTGCCATTTGAGCTCGTTAGTCAAATTTGATATTCCTACAGACTTCTCATCAATGGTTTTGCATACCAGCTGTAGTTCTTCATACTTCTTTTCTCCAATCTGAACTTTCTCAATTATATTTGTTCTTTTCTCTTTTATCTCATTTAAGTCTGAATTTTCAGGCAAAAATAAAAAAGAAAGATTACACACAGGAAATGAAAGAACCATTTAAAAATTCAAACTTCAGTGTTAGCACAAATCGACACCTCCAAGTTATACTACGCCAACTCGAATATCATAGGAGGAGCTTCTAAAGAAAAAATTGCGATAACTGCTAAACTACTGAAGCTATTTTAATGAAATTTACAGGTTCAAGTATTGTTAGTGAAAACTGCATATTTTTTTATATTTTTTTTGTTAGTTTTCAATTTAGACTTAGTTAGCGGGGTATACTACGGAATAATCATATTCAAAGTCGAAATACACTCCGCCAACCATAGTTAGCGGTTTATGAAAACATCGTCATTAAACCGAAAAAAGAAGAGAAAGTTGATCCAACCCAACATATTTCGATAGTAAGAATAGTTTTTTATGTTTTAATGACCATACTTTGATAAATTTCCTCATTATTTTAAATTTACCAAAGTTAGCGCCCTGTAATCAGGATAAATGTCAAAACAACTATGCTGTTGTACGCCGCTAACTAACACAGCGGATTATACCTATCGGTGCAGTTACTTAGCGTTTTGTTTTGTATGCAAAATTATTCGAAAAAGAAGCTAATTAATATTCAACTTTTTCTGTGACAGCAGATAAGCAATCGATAGCCTTCCAATCGACCAAATTAGTATCGCTCTTAAGTTTGGCAGGGTCCATGCGAGAGAAATTTCTTTGATTGAGAATGATTGGTTTAGGCTCGAGTGTTTTAATTTTGATAGAAGAGTATATCAAATCATGATTAGAAAAAGCTGAAGCAGGAAATTGACCATGTGTGGAAATGAGATCCTCATCAGACGTTATAATCAGGTCAAGCAGGGTGTCACTGGTCAGAGTGTGGTGGGTAGGAGACAGATTGAGAAAATTCAGATTCTAGGACTCGACCATGGAACGTTAACTTCACGGAGCGTCTATTTTTTTGCAATAAGCAATCATTATAATCACCCATAATCACCACACGATTAAATTGGAAGAGATATTTTCAAATAAAGGTTCAAGTTTAAGTAGAAATATTAATAAAAGGTGGACTGTACTACACCCAAGAATAAATTTGATGCCTATGTCGATCTCGATGAATAGGAATTCAGGAGAGGAGCAATAGGCTGAAGGTGACTGATGGAGGATTTTGTAAGATATATGGCTCTTTAGGTAAATAGCCACTTCACCACCCCCTTTTTCGGTGCGTTCATTTCGGATTAGTACATATCCAAGAAGCGAAAAGTAAGAGGAAGGCAGAGATGGCTTGAGCTAGCTTTCAGAGATGAGGATAGCATGAATAGCTGCAAAATCGAACGCATCTAGCGCATCCGTATAGTGTGCAGGAATATGGCAAACATTTAAGTTTTTTGGATATCGTGTAAATATAGACTTCAAATCGTTACGAAGAGTGCAAGTATCATCTCCAATGCTTACAAACGAAATGTCTTCATCGGCAGTAGTAAAGGACTCATCGCTAGGACACATTTTAAAATAAAATATATATAAAAAACTTATACTATTAACGAACAAAATAATATTACTGACAATTGCGGCCTTGTTATTAAAAAATATTAAGCATTATAACCAGAAGCTATTTAAAAATAGGTATTGATAAAAATAAAATATCACAAAATGAAATAAAATGAAAACAAAACAAATAAAAAAACCCTGGTGAACTACGTATAAAAAAAGTCGTGAAAAATGCACTCGTTTGATGGATGGAATGGATGATAGAATATACATTTGACAGTGACAGCCAAATTCGAGCAAACAGATGTCAAATGCTGAACTATAATGTCAAACGTGATTGTAAACAAATACGGAGTGGATGATAATGATAAATCGTAATGAGGATGATTATGAAAGGAACAGTTCTCAGTAAACCGAGTATAAACTAAACAAGTGTGTATATAATATATGTATAGTAGGGATTTACTTCGAAGACTTGACCTTGGCAGCAATGTGTCTACGAGTTTGCGGTGGGTCGGGCTTCGCTGCAGTGGGTGCGGCTGGCCTTCGACTAGGATTGGGCTGAAACGCGGCACTGGCGGCTGTCGGCGAGCCACTCACAATGTTTCTATGCTCCAAGGGATATTTAGATATGAGTTCCCGTAGTTCCTGCGCACTCGCAATCCGTTTGCGGCTGTTATTGGGCGATTTGATGAAGACTGAACCGCTACTAGTCCAACTGCTGTTCACTCCGAAGTCACAGTCAGTCTTGCGGCAAGGAATATGTCATGTTTAGTTTTTGTGAGAAATTCGCAAACGACGAATGTACTGGATTTCAGCAATTTCTTATAGAACCAAGTAGAATTTCTTAAATGTATGTCACAGAAGCGCACTAAAATAGGGCGGGTTATTTGTTCACTCCGTGAGCCCAGATGGTGGCACAAGTAGAAAGAAGACAAACCTACTTTAGGCATCTTGAGATTTGTTTGAATCACATTTAGTATAAGTGCCGAGCAATCCGCATTATCCTCCTCGGGTACACCACTAAACAACAGTGCATTTCGTCGGTTATAGGTGTCAAGATCATCAACCTGTGATGTGATCGACTCTATTTGTGATCATAAAAGCTTTAGAACATCAAAAACAAATGTCTTGAACTCGTTGAATTCCTGAGAAAGCCTATCTATGTTAGGCTTACTTGAAAATTCAGTAGATGACATCATTTGTTTCTCAAATTCTTCTTCGATCTGTTTCTGAGTGTCAAGAACATCTTGAAGGCTAGTTTTCATTGTAGAACTGTTCAGAAATCCAAATCTTGTAGTGTAGAGAGGTTATAGCCACTTGTAAGTGCAATAACAATTTTATTGCATCACAACAGTTCAGAATTGTTGGCTGCTCGTTTTGCAGTCACTTAATTGTGTTTTCTAATAACTTTTGAGTACAATATGTTAATTCTATTTAATTTAAATTTAATAAAAACAATAGATTATTCAGAAACTGTTACTTGTTTAGCGCCTACCCGGGAAAAAAGCTCTTTTGTGCCTACGCCAAAGCCAAGTACTTGCGCTGTGTACTATCTTGACTCACCTAATTACTGGTGGTTATAACTTCTGTACGTAAGTAACGTCTGTAGGTATAATGTATTCTGCAGTTAAATAAAAGAGTACCTACTTAGATGTTTTAAACAGGGTATAATACCCAAGGTTATTTTCGCGCTTACCTTTTATACTTTGCGTTGCTATAATCACTTTTATTCGGGCTTCGTCAGCTGCCGTAGATATGTTTTGCAACGCGTGAAGCTCATTTTCATCTGCCATGGTATTTTTCAGTTTGAAAAAACTTCTATTTAA
The DNA here is from genome assembly GCA_947359385.1 of Chesias legatella. Lineage (NCBI taxonomy): Eukaryota > Metazoa > Arthropoda > Insecta > Lepidoptera > Geometridae > Chesias > Chesias legatella. The sequence goes on along the minus strand of OX375762.1, from coordinate 10,558,372 downwards.
TTAATTATTTTTTTAACACCTTATATTTTCACTTGTTAAAGTCTACAAGAATTTTCTCGGCATTCAAATAATTCGGTTTTCAAACAATAACTTTTTTTCAAATACGTCATACGGTACGTACGGTATTCAACCTTCTTTTCAAACATACATTATAACCCCAAAGAGTATTTATTCTTTAGGAGCGATATAGCCCAATATATTGACAATGAATTAAAAATTATAAGCTCCCTTGTAGTTACTATTACTAAATGTGGCGCCTATTCAAACACTAGCCGACCCTCCACGAAGAGGAGACAGCAAGAAACAAAAAGGAGTATTCATTCCTTTACGGAGAGCATAACTTTTTTCACAGTTCAGAAATCGAAATCAATTGTTACATTCTCATGACAATACATATATTTTGATAACTATTATCAATACAAAATTACGTTTTTTAACATTTCAAATACTAAAATCATAAAAATATGACAATGTAGAGCATGTTGGGGATGTGCTTTACCGTAACAATTTGATTTATTTTTATTTCTTGTCTAAATAGCATTTAGTAATATGGAGTATGGGTAACGTGACCATAAGTCCGCTTTGGGCGGGACAGTCCCGCTTTCAGGCTGTCTGTCCAGCTGTCCCCAGCCAGGGAAAAATGTCCGGCTTTTGCGAACAGACCGAACGTTAAATTAAATACCGATTAGATTTGCTTCAAACTGATTTGTTCTGCCGACAAATATAAAATAACTGCTAAGACATATTAGAATTCATGTGACTAAGGCTTAGTAACTTAACTAATATGTACCTAAAAACCTACTTATTATATTTAGTGTCATTCATTTTATAATATAGAGGTAGTAAAATATAAAACAGTTATTTTCACATAATTCTACTAGATTCTGCCGATTAGAAGAAAAAATAAACGGTCACGTTGGTAAGTAGTTTTGGAGATAAATATGACCGTTTGACATTTGACAGCTGTCATTGAAAGAAGATCTCATAGATAGAAAACTATTCTATAACTACACCACACAATTACAAATAAACAAGGTAAAGTCACGTTTATATTAAAACTGGGAGATTGTGTGACATAAGTGATGGTGGCTGTGTAATGATTTTATATTTTCAGATATTTTTGTCATTGGTATAGACGTACATGTTGTATTTGAGCTTTAGATTAAGAAAAAAAACGATGGGAAAAAACGACTTTCATTGCCACTCTTGCTATAATTTTATCATTTTTATTTGATATCATGTCATGTTGGCGAGTGGCGAGTGGCGAGGCGAGCAGCCGCCTGCAGACTTCCCCTGCATACGTATGTTGGGGACGACGCGACGGCGACGATGCTGAGGACGCGAGCATTGATGAGGTGACAGGACGCACTCTTATAATTTGTTATAGGTAATTTCACAATTGCAATGGTTGCAGTGGTTTTACGTGCATTTTTAATAATAATAATAATAATATTCATTTATTTCGAGCGACAACTCATAAATTACAATTATATATAAATTTTTGGTATATTCTATATTTTTATATATTTTAGGATGTACCTACTCAACGTCGAGGTGTAGTACTCATCGCTGGAGCGCCGGTAGAAGTCGCCATTAGGGGTAATGCGTTTTATGTGGCTACGTTTGCGGTGAGAAGCTGTATTTATTGCAGTAATTTTGCATGCATTTTGTTTATGTTTTAGGACGAAACGCGTGATCGATCGTCTTCGCCGGAGGGTCCATCTTTTCTCCTCTCACGTTCCCAGGGCGCCGCGAGAGGTTGTCGCAAATGGTGATGCCTTCACATCAATTCATTGTGTTGTATTGCGTTTGGGTTGCAGACGAGCCTGAAAGGAGTGGGCGAAGAGGTGTATGGGGTGTGCGAAGACGGAGTGCAGAGGGAGACGTCAGAATTACGTCAGAATTTTATTTCACAGTTTTTTTAATAACTGACATAGTATTTTCCACCAATTAAGAAGAAGAAGAAGAAGACATAGTATTTTAATATACTTACCTATTTTATCAAAAGACGTGTGTCTAATATGAGTAAAGTTTGAAGACTGGTCGTTTGTGCGAACTAAGTATTGTATTGAAGAACTGGAGGGTCAATTTACTCAAATATATTTAGTCATTAAAAGACATAGTAAGTAGTGTTGCCCAAATGCAAGAACAAGACAAGACTTAGCCAGTCTTGGTCTTGGTCTTGCGCCAATACACCTGGTCTTGGTCTTGCAGCAAGAGTCTCGCAAGACTCGCAATTACCTATTAGCCTATTGCTATTTTTTAAACGTTACTTTAGATCTCAGAACAACGAAACAAAGTAGGTAGGTACATTTTGAGCTTGAATTAACATAGCCATAGTAAAGACCAACCAAATTAATAAATGTCTAAACATTTAATGAGAAATTTGAAAAATCAACTATTTGAATCTTCGTCACTCATGTCAAATTGTAAACGTAATAAGTTTTCCGAGAACAACAAGGATTATAATAATAATAATAATTAGAATAAAAATAGAAATAATACTAATAATTAGAGTAAAAACTATTATTATTATTATTATTACATTAGACTCGAAGCAAAGTTCAATTGGGAATGACTGAAATTGAAATAAATACTATTATTTATAGTCCATTCGCTTAGATAGTGTCGCCTTGTACCGCGACGCCTTGGCACGTGCGGGCTCTCATTAAAGGATGCCGCCGCAAATCTAAGGATGCCGCATGCGGCGTACAGACGCATGACAATGTAGCGTCCTGCTTTTCGCTTTTATACTTACCTTATTAAGTTAGATTTTAAATTAGTTTGTAAGATCTCTTTTTCGGCCTGTAAATTTAGAAATACTAAGAAAATAAACATTTTCTCGGTAACATACTACATGTAATTTTATTACTATATATATACGAAGCCAGGGTGTAATTTTTATTGTAGTTTTATGTATGTTAGTTTTAAGACGTTTTTCTATGGACCTAATTTGTAAATTTTATGTTGTCCGAAATAATGATATATTATTGTTATTATTATAAAGTTTATTTTTCGTTTTTATTATTTTCATATTTTTATTTATTTTCATACAATGTTTAATATATTATTTTTTATTTACTTATTCGGACTGCGTAAATTCCCTCTTCAACGAAAATGCACTGCTAGTCATTTATATCTGTAATTTACGCCATCCTATTTTCTGCCTATTTTCTTCTTCAAAATTGTATGTACTAGTACTTTCTTTTATTTTGTTTCGTTTTTTTCTGTGTCAATTTCTTGTATTATAAATTAAGCCTGTCCGCTCCCTGAAACGACACTCAGTCCTAACTGCAAGACGCAAGAGTCTCGCAGGCTTAGTCTTGTTCTTGCTCAAATCTTGCAAGGTCAGTGTTGGTTTTGGTCTTGCAAAAAATTACTAAAAAGTTAAAATAACTAAAAAAATAATATAATATAAAATTACTAAAAAAGTCTTGCTCTTGCATTTTTGCAAGACCAAGACCAAGACCTATTTTGGGCAACACTAATAGTAAGTCTGAGACTTACTGATAAATCCTAGTCTGAATATATATCGAAAAGTTGGTTGAATAACCTTGCATAGAATTTTACTTGAAAACGTAGTAGAAAAATATGCATATTTATTTTTATAATACAAAGATGACTCCGTTTAGTTCTTATTCCATATTCTCATAAAAATCTAAGGGAAGGCTTACAGTTCAATGTGAATGCGGCAACATGTTATTAACTGTCCATACAAATGAATGGGGAAAGCTAGGAAAACTATACAACCCCGATCAGGTGCGGCCGTTCCCAGGGGGAATAAAGTGCTCATTTAAAAAGAAAAAAAATGGCTGTGTAATGATAGGTTATATTTACGACAATATTGCAAACAGCTAGGCACCCAAATACGCACCCAGTAGTCGTAGGTACTTACTGCCCGTTTGAAAGTAGGTTTGTGGGTACATACTTGATTACTTTACTTAAATACTTTACGTAAATTCATTATAAAATGCTGAGACTGACGTGGTACTGGGTCCTTCGTATCGAGTAGATCATTTAAGAATCTATGTAGCCTGCGTATACAGATGTTATATTCTAGCTAGTATGGGGAGATTATTAAATATAAGCTGTACATAAAAATAGTAAAAGGAAACAGTCACGACTAAAAAGAAAAAAATTGTCTTTAAAATTTCATGAAGGAAATGTGTAATTTCGGAAAAATGTAAACAATAATAATTTTTTCAAATAATATTTTATTTTCAATATGTAGCACAGTGCGGACTATTTGTTAGTTTAAGTATTCAGATTTCAGTATACATTCAAAGGAAAATATTCAACATTTTGAGTAATTGCGAGCTAATTATGGATTCTGTGTGCACCGACACACAAAATACATACTCCTTGGTAATATATATTCTACATAATATGTATTTCCGTGACTTACAAAGGATTTTCTCTTGCCCAGTAATGATTATTTACCGGTTTTACATAGTTAAAAATAAAATTGAAACTACACACATATGTACCTGATAGCAATTATAATCGTATGTTGAAGGTAAAATCCGTGGAGATAAAATCACGAGCCAATGGAGAAATACTAGTGAATAATAGGTACCTACTCTTATTATAATATTTATTGTAAGTATTTTTTACACGCGATTTGATTTGATACAGGCCCGGCCTAGTATAGGCATTTAAGATTTTATTTGTATACTTTGTCGTGTAAATTAATTTAATAACTGTACCTTACTAATGATTAACAATTAAGTGTACCAATGTCGCTAAATTTAAATTGATTAACAATAAAATTATTTAGATTTTTTATTGTTATGTTATGCAACAGCATGTGACCCGCGGATGACCCTTAAACTGAAAGGGTAAATATAAAAGTCGATTGTAAGACCTGTCGTTTTGTCGAATGTTATTTTTTATTTTTTTATTATATCGGAATGTTGGGCCACCAAAGGAATTGATGAAAGAAGATTGCACGCAGCGGAGATGCGAATGTTGAGATGGATGTGTGGCGTGACCAGAATGGACAAAATTAGGAACGAGTATGTAAGGGGAAGTCTGAAAGTAGCGCCAGTGACGGAGAAGTTGAGGAGCAGTAGGTTAGCGTGGTATGGACATGTTATGCGGAGGGATGAAAGTCATGCTACAAAGTGAGTCCTAGATATGGATGTGGATGGATGTAAGAGTAAAGGTAGGCCAAAGAAAAGATGGATGGATTGCGTGAAAGATGATAAGAGTAAGACAGGAGTGAGTGTTGAGATGACGTCTGACAGAGAGAAATGGAAGGAAAGTACATGTTGTGCCGACCCCACCTAGTTGGGATAAGGGCAAGAAAATGATGATGATAGTGATGAATGCCAAGAGTTGCTAACGTATCTTTAAGGTACCTATGGAGTTTCACAATATACCTACCTACACAGTCAAATCAATTATGAGAATTATGAATGTAAAATGTCTGCATTAATAATGCATTAAATTATTTAAATAATTATTTCATAGTTTATGGTCAGACCATGTTATGCATTTAGTAGCTTATAAATAGACGATGGTTAAAATTACAAATATATTTAAATATATAATTAATATTTCATTTATTGAAATAGTTTAATAAGTGTATTTCACACTATTTACGCGTGTCACCAAGTCGCTCGTTTCATTCGTCTACCTAATATGTACCTACGAGTATTTGTGTTATTGGAGCGTAATTGACACAAAATTAGGTGGAAAGTTTTTGCAATTACTTACACGAATAGAGACATTTTATTTATTCAATGTCGAAGTAAAACTCCGAGTGAACTATCCCGTATAACGAAAGCTGTGCTTGGCAGCGGATCAATATGACAGCCAGGCACGGATTGGTGACACCTGCCCGTTTCCCACGGACGCCTCTCATGTCTCCTGGTTTCGCCGCCAGGAGCTGTTTGGGGGGTGGGGGTTAGATATAGATACGAACACAAGATACAATACAAAACCACCCGTTTCCCAGCAATATTATGACGCCCCAAGCCGAGGTCCATACCTAAGTGGTGCCCTTGTGTATAATTTAAGTTTTACCGGTTGAGTGCCATCTGCTCTCACCAAAAGCCCGCGTAAACGCTCAAGCGTCAAGGCCATCTGCGGCCAACAAAAATATAGTCCATTCATAATAAAAAATATAAAACAACTCCGTTGTTAGAAATTTAGTAGCAGTTGGACTTATGCCGAATTCGTCCGGGAAAGTACTGCCGTACCATACCCATTTTTGCTGCTATGGTTTAGTTGCTGATAATATTACAAGTACATTAGACATTCCACCTTTACATCTCAAGAGTTACGGGCGCATACGGTGGCACTCGGGTCATATCGTACCTAAGTAGACAACGACCCAAGAGGTATCGCTTGTTATGCGAAGAGGTCACCACTTAACACAGGGTGGGCCAACTGATTACCCAGTAACTTTGTCATTAAAAAAAAAACACTTCCATTTATTGAACACAATATTCAAATAGGGTTCATAAAATAAATAAACATATTTAAATCACATAATCTTTAATTAGGCCAATTTGCCTTTTACTCCTTATAAATTACTACATCATAATTACATTACAAAGCTGTATCAGTATTTTCACATTGAGGTGTTTCATGAAACTGTTAGTCACACTAACCATTTTGAGTGAATGACTTGTTCTTACATTACATTTGATTTACTAAGGTAAACAACTCCTATATAATAAAATCCACACAGGACAAATTGGCAGTGCGTTATACTTTAATACAAACCAGATGAGATATTATTAATTTATTATCTAATTATAAAGCTAAATTTTGCTATATTTTTAAATAATTGCACAAATATTAGACTGACAAACCAAACAATTAATACTATCAATTCCTTGAGTAACATTTATTTATTTATATTACTTATAGAAACGTATGGTTTATCAATCGTTAATTAATGTTTTATATGAAATGAAAATGTTCATTCTACATTCAAAGTTCACTCTGAAACTTTACTATAAACCCTTATCTAACTATTGAACGGGCCCAGGCAAAGTGATCTGGCACTGTTAGAGCAAATGTCACAGCCGTTGAATTATTTATCTAAATTTAAAGTCAACACAGCATCCAGGCTTTGTTTACCCGCGGTTCAACATTAGATTTTAAGAGCAGTAGAACTCTCGCCAAGTTCGTCCGGGGAAGTACTGCCACCATGCCCATTTCTGCCGCCAAGCAGTGAAGCATTCGCATTACTGTGTTCCGGTTTGAAAGGTGTGGTTTCCGGTGAAATTACAGGCACATGAGACTTTCCGCCTTCACGTCTCAGAGTTGCGGACGCATACGATGCGACTTGGGTCTTGTCGTACCTAGTAGGGGAGGACCGAAGTCGCATCGGTTGTTATGGGCCGAGGTTACCACTTAACACCAGGTGGGCCGTTGGCTCGTTCCGTAACTGTATTACATAAAAAAAAAAAAAAAAAAAAAAAAAAAAAAAAATTAGAAAAATCTTTTGGAAACAAACATTGATTAAAACAAATATTGGTGTTCTTACAATAATAATAATAATAATGGTGGACATTTCACACAACGCCATCTAGCCCCAAAGTAGGCTAAGTGTAGCTTGTGTCATGGGAACCAGACAACTGATATAATACTTATATACTTTTTTTTTGTAAATACATACATATAATACATATCGTCGCCGTAGAGCGAAAAGTCATCAACTAGGTCATTTGGTGTTTTGAGATACGGAGGTTTGAAGTTTTTCAAAAGAAAAAAAATCATAACTTACGTTTGGTATGAGATATATCAAATGTTATGGTCTCATATCATAGGCAATAGATAAACGCTTAGGTTTATAGTGCTACATTTTATGTAATTTGTTATTTTTCAGAGATTTTGACATAAAACTGACTTAGTTATTTTTCGCCCTCAAATCCTGTACCTTTATTTTGAATTATTAATTTGCTAAATAGAGTTAGTGACTTTTTGCCCTTGATTAGGCTATGTTGAGGACCATATTAGTGATTATTGTAGATTCTCTACTCTCTATTATTTTTCATTTTTAATTCATTTAATTAGATAATCGAGACAAAAATTGTTGGAAATAAAATGCAATTGTCGTACAATTCGTAAATTCGTTGTCAGTCGTAATTAGTCATCGCAAATTAACACGATTAAAATTTCAAAAGCTAGCAACTAGTTCACGCAAAAGCAAAATTAACAAGGAACACAATAAAAATTTCAAAAACTACCAAACAGTTCAATGATTACTTAAAACTAAAATCAGCGGGTCCAAACCCAGAATATATTTATGGTAACATTCTGATGTTGTCAATATATCAGTCATCACCTTCTTCGGTAACATCGGGCTCTAACAGCCTGTCTGTAACGTCATATTGGTAGGTGGAGATTCATACCTGGAATGTAGCTCTTGTGGAATTATTCCCTTGTGACAAAGACAAACTAGATCTTTTTTCTTTGCCTCCAGCGCTATAGTCTTTCTGAAGTCTCCATCTTTTCCTTGTTTGTGGGACCAGCTTTTCTTGACTGTACCGAAACTTTACTATAGCTGGACACTCCTTTTTAAATCTGAGACATTTTTAGCCACATATTTTTTCCCATCTTTATCCTTGCTGGTGTTAGTTATAATTTTTTCATTCAGGGCCTTTACATCAATCATTACATCATAGGTAAGTTCTTTCACGACGTAAGGTGGTGCTGACTCTGGCTGTCTTTTAGAGCACGCGCGAAACATGATCGATTTCCAGTCAATCGTGGAGTAAACTGGCGTTTGCCTCTATTCTTTTTCTGTGGCGCTTTGCATCGAATCTACTTCCATATGTGTATGGCCACTCTCCAAATATTTTTGCTCGAAAACTTTCAGATTCAAGTCGGGTCTTTGAAGCAAATGCATCAAAAATGCTGTTATGAATTGATTTCGGTTCTGGCTTGCGTATGTATCGCTGTAAATAGTCACTTCTTTAACAGTAGATGGCACCTTACTGATCCACCAGTTTATAGCAGATGCGATTTCAACACTCCTTCTTTTGCCGTTTATTTCGTTCCATGTAATGCAGTAAGCTTTGTTAGGAGGTTTTGCAGTATGAATCGTTTAGTTTTGCACATATAGCTGTCTGGTATAGTAGAGGATGCCAACACCACAAACAGGTATGTGCAATGTTGATTGCATGTCAGCAGTGAGTACAAGATAGTTTTCACCTTCAATAGATCGTTGCTTGTCTAGTTCTTTGGCAGCTTGTGCAGCAATCTTTCTCGCTATATGGGCATCATAATCTTCTGTAAGGTCTGCAGGTCGACCGGCATTATCATAACGTGTACATATCCAAATATTCTTTTGTAAACATACAAAGAACTCGGCTTTTCGTTAGTCAGTGCCAGTTGTTGTTTGTACAACTCGTACATTTTAGCAATGCTAAGTTTGCTGTCTAAATACTGTCTTTGGGTTGTTTTTCTGCAGTAATGAGATTCTTGCCAAAGAAAAGACTTAATGTGATCAATAATTTTTTGTTTGGAATTAGGACTGGTAACATTTATAGGATCATTGGAACACGTCCGTCTTTTCCCTCGAAATAGCCGAACTCGTTCTTATGTTTCGGTGCTTCATTTATTGGTCCATTTGATACATTTCTCAAATCCTGCTTTTCGCGAAATCGACATCTCAGTAAGTAGGACCAAAAAAATGCATCAAACAATTTAGAAAAAAGAATGAAATACTTAGATCAAAGCATCTATTACAGCAGTTTATACACTCACCTCAACAGCAACATCTTGCTTATTCACAACTAACCTACTAAACTAAGTTGGGCGCCAAACCAATTCGCCCGACGAACGGAGATTTTGAATGAATAATCATCAAAACAAAGTTTTGTGTGCATAAATACTAGGATAGAAATCATTAAACCAGTTTAATGATTTCTTGCTCCTACATAATAGCGTACTTTTCATAAATTTCGATCGTAAGATAGTAGGTAACTAGACTTGGTTAGTTTTCGCTTTCATGTTTTGTATCGAACCAGTCATACTAAAACTAATCAAGTGGATTAAGTTAGTTTTACGTTGTTGTAAGGACCTATTATATAATAAGGAAAAGTAACCAACTCGACTTAGATTTCGGATTTCGATTTCTCCAAGTAGAGAAAAAAATAACAAAGTGAGTTAATGAATTTTCGACTACAATATTTTAGTCGAAACGTAGAATTAGTGGTTTTTCGCAAATCCTGAAATGAAAAGTATGATAGCTATGAACATGGTTGTAAGACTGAAAAATGCAGAAAAAATCAGTGATTTTCATGACATGTTTAACTCAATTTTGGCCAAATAGCGAGTTGATGACTTTTCGCTCTACGGCCACGATATTAACACCCAGACACAGAACAAACATCAATGTTACAAATGTGACATAAATATTGTTGAGTGTTTGTAATATTAAAATAACCGGTTTTTACTAAGTACATATGGATGTATACACTGTCTAGTTTGTCCTGGGTGGGATCGAACCCACGACCGCAGCGCAGAAGGTAGGGTTACTAACCAACTAAGCTGCGAGGTAAGTCAAATGAAACAATATGAACACTAACTTTGCTATTTATAAAATTATTTATATTTTGGTACAGAAGCTAGATAGAAATTGTAGACAATTAGAATTTCATTATTTATTATTATTATTATTTTCATTAATCTATTTGGTGAACAGTTACTATCGGAATTTTGAAAATCTATAAAATATTTATTGCAACCATAGTTTTTCAAAGTTACATATTTTAATTTTAATAAAAAAAAATGAAGTCTTCAAGAGGAGAGTGGTTCCTTATATACAAGCATGCTTCATCTATACTAATATTATAAAGAGATAATGTTGGTAAGGTGTATGTTGTATGTATGTCCGAAGTAAACTCAGAAACTACTGAACCGATTTCAAAAATTCTTTCACCAATAGAAAGCTACATTATCGAGGAGTAACATAGGCTATAATTTATTTTCAAAAAATTAGGGATCCGTAAGAAAATTATAATATTGTACCCAAGGTTTAACCCACAATAGTTTTTAGCGTGCGCTGCGAAAACTATTGATGATAGAACCAACTAATGTACTACAGGTTTGTAGGTCTTATTAATGTCTACAAAAAAGTCCGCGAGGCAACATATCTATCTATTATGGTTAAGTCACAATAACAGCTTTTGTGTTCTAAAATTTAATTACTATTAAGGTAAAAACAAAAGCTGGTTACATTTGCATCAAGGTATTAACCCTTATCCGAAAAAAACATTTTGTAATCAGGCCTACTTATTTCTAAGTCAATTTCTTTTTAATTCGTTCGAATCGGATATTTGGTTTAGAAGTTATCACGAGTTTAAAAGAGTTCGGCGCGATAACTTGAACGGCCACAGAAAAGATAATAGTAGGTATTATATATGTCTCTATAAAGTGGAGGTATGTTTTTACAAAATATAAATTTCCAAATCGGGGAATTAACATAAAAAATTGTAAAAAAAAAAGATTCCGATGAACCTCCTCTTTTTTTAAGTCTGTTAAAATAATAATCAGTACATCATTGAAATTTAATTAAAATCATAAAAAAGAACTGATTAATTCATATAGGCTTCATGCGCCCGCATATCGCACGCGCACGGGGCGCTCGCAACCGGCTTAAGGCAAGGCGCGGCCCACGTATGTCCGCGTTCGAGGGCTGCACCACGCCACAAGCCGATTGTTATGAAATCTATACTTTCACTGGCAGATAGCTGATGTAACAAGGAGTAACTTAGGCTACTTTTCCGAGGGGTAAAATAGGGGTGCGTGATACAACTGTGATATACAACAGAATTCCACGCGGACGAAGTCGCGGGCAACAGCTAGTAAACAATAATATTATACACACATTGGCCTTTAGAGTTCCATAACGTGTGTCCTCAAATACAAATAGCCTATAATACCTATATATTAGGGTACAAAGGCTACACGACTAATCAAGCTAAGCTTTAGATCAAAAATCGTAGAATAGACCTCTACGAGTCTGAAAAGCTATAAAACATGGAACTCATGGAGACAGCCCACTAAACATCTAATAATAATATTGTGCGGCTGTCCGCTCGACACGAAACAATTCATTTATATTTACGTACCCGCGGTTGGTTCGTACTCAACACTATAGTTGAGTCGCGTTTCCGTATGAATTATGCATTAAGACGACACAAAGCCATTATATAATCGAGAACGTGACCCGATAGTACGGCGGCGACAAGTTAATTTATTTATCTAACTCTATCCAAATCGTATTTATTGATGAGAAATACTAAAAGCGGCTTATACACAAACAACCAGGGCACGAACAGGAGGAACCCAGAGAACCACAGATTAGAGTACACGAGCCACCATTTAGAGAATGTTTTCAGGGTGATGGGGACCAAGCTCCAGCCCATGAACACGATCGTGTACACTTTGAGTATTGCGTACAGGATGAGCCTGCTGCCCTGGTAATTCCACAGGCGTTGGTACAGCTGCGTCTTGACCAAGACACGTTCCAGTCCTTCCTCCATCACCATAATGATGAATTCGTTGAAGAATGTCATGTAGTAGCCGGACTGAGTGCCGTGCCACACCGCGAGGAACAGGAGAGTGAGCATTTTGCTCAGGTCCCGGTTGCCGAGGAACTTGAGGCGTTTGTACACGTACTCGGCGGCGAAATGGTTCGTGTTGCAGTTGAAGCTGTCTATGTAGTGCTGGAACTTGGTGGCGCTCTCGAACCGCAGCGGCTTTATGTTGTTGCAGGCGTCCCACGACGTCGTCATGGCGCCGTCCCTCCTCACCATCCCGTTGTATGACAGCCCGAATCTGATGCAACACGCTGCAACAAACATTATAACAATAGTCATTTACTGGTCATATAAATTACATGTCAAAGTACACCATTCATTGTATACAATTGGTGTAGAGCTAAAGCAAAGTTCGTGGCCATTGTTTCTAGCGCGAATAACTCGGCTAACACTTTCTTCCGGTGATTCATTCCTCATCACAATCTTACACCATAGAAATAACTTTTTTTTATTCTATGTAAATAAAGTTATTGATTTTGACTGTAAGATTAATAATGATATCGATAAATGTGTAATGTCATCTTAGTTTCGCTAGTTACTAACTTTATTTATGAAATCAAGTGTTGTATGTGTTGCGGGTGGGCACTAACATTATCAAGTCAAAATACTGTTGATTGTATGACATCTTCCTTTGCATTGCTGGTAGAAGTATTTACATTGTAAGATCCAAGTAAATAACTGTTAATATTGCTTAATTTGATTGTGAAAAATGATCACTGTCTCTCTTACTTTCGATGAAACAAAACAAGATCATTGTTTATTTAAGTTTTAGTTTGGTCTGGCACCAATACAATGGGTACCATTATATCTCGGTACCCCACACTCAACTACAAATAAAGCCAATTATTTAATAAAAAAAAAATTGATAGTTTCTAATTAAGCTGTCCTCTTATTCAGCTAACACCATATGAAAAGGTGTGTAAGTGTGGGTGAGATAATGGCGTATCTCTCGCTGCACAATATATAGCTTGAAAATAAAATATTCAGAATAATTCGCATGACTAACCTTAGTAGTAAGTAGTATATAGTTAGTAGGTCTAATTATGATAATAACAATGAGAATTAGGTCAAGCAGTCACATTGTATATACTTACCATGATTCAGACATTATAAAGTGGGGTTTCTGTTCAAAAGCATTTACCAAAACAATACATGTTTTGTTTTTTGTACACATGTCACCTTATCCAGGTAATTATTTTAAAATTATTTAGACATCTACTAGGTAAGTCACACATTTTGGGGCACTTCAGTATTCAGAGACAGTCCAGTCCAAAGTATATTAAGTACTGTTTGTGAAACAATTTACCTGTAGAGTGATCACAATTCGTCAATTACACATACCTTCTGTGAGCAGCCAGCAGGAAATGTATTTGTAAAGTGCGAAATGACCCCAAAGACCACAGAAGAAGTGCCGGTAGAAGATTGATGTCGCCGCAAATTCCTCCGTCATCATATAGTTGATGTTGAAAACGGTCACTGTGAACATAATAACGTTTTAGTGTTTGCCAATGTGTTCAGATAGACATTTATAT